>VTFQ01000022.1:3830490-4118790 GCA_036281575.1 Ancherythroculter nigrocauda
AACGAGTTAGCATTTTAGCAGTTCCGGTTCCATCGTCCTGAAGTCAATGGATTTTTTAAATGGGATTTCGGTTAAATGGATGAAATAAGGTCTGTGGTGGACGCAAGCTCAACTCGTGATTTCTTTTTAAGCTGTTACATGTCTTGAAAAGATGATTGCTAACAAGTGGCTAAATGAGACTACAGAGGCTGTTGGGGACATTAAACGTCATCACACCAAACAGGTAGTCCATTTTTACAGCCTCATTATGCTTATAATCATGCTCTTATAAACTAAATCTAACTCAAACTTTCAGGAAAAAATGTTTTTAGATAAAAACTGAAAGAGTTGTCAGAAGCTTAGTGGTGGTGACATTAAAGTGACTTCTGACAACTGCATTTAGGCTTCAAAATTCATAAAAGTTGTTCATCTGTGAAAATTTTTGATGGACAAAACGTGCAAGCAGGGTGCGATTTGTAGGGGGTGATGGGGGGGTATTTCCCCCCTTCTGGTCTATGTATTCCTGCCTCTGCTGAAATATTTTTATAAAAAAAAAAAAATACATAAAATATATATTAAAATATTAAAAAAAAAAAAAAATATATATATATATATAAAATACCAAATGTATATGTGTGTGTGTGTATATATATATATATATATATATATATATATATATATATATATATATATATATATATATATATATATATATATATATATATATATATTTTAAAAACAACGGCTAGTAAATCACTGCGTTTACACAGAACTGTATAAACTTTACGACCACAACAAACAGGACACTTTTCAGACGCGCATTCCTCATCAGCGCCAGGCGCAAATCAAACGAGCGCGGAAAAGGTGCAGGTGACGACGAGGGAGCTTCAGTTGAACAACAGTGAAATGCAGTCAGATGAGATTGTCAGTAAAACTCAGAAAAATGAACATGACTGTCCAATCAGCAGTTATACTGTGCTTGTGGCGCGCACTCAAGAATTGCACTCACAAATGCGGCGGTGCGCGCTGCAGACTATTATAGCTTAAATAAAGCGCAAAAGAAACTACGAGCATGCACCATTGTTGTTCTGTTGTAAATTAAGTAAATTACTAAACATGCGATTAAAGCTGTCTCAAAACTGTGCATGTATGTATTTGTTGACATGGTTTTAAAGCTATTGTTATCCAATTTGTTGGCCTTAAAACGTCTTAAAATGCACATATGTACACCAGGGAAATCTAAATTTTCAAGGGGGATCATGCCCCAGAACCCTCTAGCAAACCACATTTTGTGATATCGGTAATTATGAAACCCCGAATGGTACATTCTATCGAACAAAACATGAGGTAAACGTGCATTTTTCCATATATAAAGGTTTGTATGTGCATGCACAGCTGTTAAAATAAATATGACCAAACGCGATTGAATGTAGAGGTTTACGTCTCGTTATTCTATTCAAAAAATCCATTTATTTTGCATGATTTTGCATTCCTATCAGAAATTAAGAATTTTTAGTTTCATTGTAAATAGTGGTGCAAATATCGAAGCTATCTAATCTATTTAAAAGGCTACCTCAAATCTCAAGGTTAAATCAGAAGATTGTAAAATTGTTTCTGTAACAGCTGCCAAAAATAGTATATGATTTAATTTCCCTGTTTGTTTTTTTTTCACAAATCACACCCTGTGTGCAAGTATCATAAATGTTTGTTGATCACAGAGCTTGTTTTTTTTGTGATAATCCAAAAGCCATTGGGAAAATCCTATTGGGTTTTTGTCGAGGGAACCAGCGTGATGCTAACTGCTGATTGGCCTACAAAGTGACATCATAATTCCACCACTCTATAAACAACATAAGTTTAACTCCAATGTGTTTTGGTAGGTGATACCTGTTTGTCCGAACAGTGACAGATAGGTGTGTTTGTAATATATATTTTTTCAGAGCTGTTTGGTGCCGCTATTGGTGCAGAAATTACTTCAAATCTGATGCCACACAATAGCTATTTATAATGCTCTGAAACTGTGTATGTGGTTCACAGTGACATGGCTTGTGCTAAGTGAGATATTTCCAAAGGAAGTCAGAGGAAGAGCCTATTCATTCATCAACTGCTTCAATGTGGGGGCCAACCTCATAGTTACTTTTTCTTTCTTGAGTATAATAGGTATATGCACAACAACGAAGACCAAACATATGAAATA
The DNA here is from genome assembly GCA_036281575.1 of Ancherythroculter nigrocauda. NCBI lineage: Eukaryota > Metazoa > Chordata > Actinopteri > Cypriniformes > Xenocyprididae > Ancherythroculter > Ancherythroculter nigrocauda. The sequence goes on from VTFQ01000022.1 coordinate 3,832,667, forward strand.
TGACATGTATTTGTAAAGTATTTTCATAATTTTCCCACACCTTTAATCTTTCCCTCAGATGTGATAGGTCTGTCTGGAATATTCTTTGTGTATGGAGTTATTGGAATGGCAGCAGTTGTATTCATCTACCTTGTGCTACCAGAGACCAAAGGAAAATCTCTTCATAAAATTGACAGAGAGCTCTCTCAGACACGGTAAGAGAACATATTTGGGTTTAAATATATTTATATAAAAACGAGTTCTGGTGCAACTATAAAAGATAATGAATCTGTGCTAGTTGTGCGTCTATAAATGAGTGGTTGACTCAATCGCCAATGCCAATATTTGGCATTTTTTAATTATATAATTTTTTCTCTTTGGCCGAGGTGTTGTAAGCGAGACTTTTAGTTTGACACGCCTGAGCACACCATTATCTCATAACATTCAATCAATGCAATACTCAAAATGCGTTCTTTCTTTTAGATTTTTTCACAGAGAAGAAGTCTGCAATATTTTCCAAAGAAGGCATTTCTCTCCAGGTTATCAGAGAGTTCACTTGACGAGTACAACAACATGACATGAGGTGGAAAGTTATGAAATTCTGTTCACTGGATGATATTAAATGTATTGCTCAACGTTTTAATGATAATTAATAGCTTTACCTTTTGTAGTAACTATTGTACTTTGGTTCACATGTTAGCAATTAGTGATAAATCTTTGTGAAATCACAGTATACTTTTGTAATTATAATTTTAAATAAAGATAAATGACCCCTACTTTATTCTTATTTTAATGCTTTCATAGATTTGACAACATTTTTGTTTTAGAGAACGGGATGTAACGTTTAAAGAACACGTTAAAATGAAATATATATTTAACTTATTGATTATTTATATTATTATTTAATTAATTATTTAAACTTGATTATGTGTGATGATCTGTGGAATTGCACACAGGATAAAGAAAACATTTACAGAGATATAGGGACATCTACTTTAATATTTCATGTATATTTGTTTTGCCAATAAATGTAGTTTTTGAAATTGATATATTCACTTTATATATGCATTTCAATGAGAAAATCAAATGTGATATGTGCTTAGAAGAAACAGTAAAATAGGGCCCAATGTACTGTCAATATGAAGGAATTTTCCATATTGATTTGAAGAGTGTTTTCTCCCTAATGATCTGGGAGAAAATTACCATTTTTTTTTTCTATAGATTTTTTTTTTCTCAGTGTACAAAAGTTATCAATAAATAAATAAATCTCTCTAAATATGCTATCTTTATATGGCAACACGATCATCACTTTGTCTGAAATTTAACAGAATGAAACAATTCAACATTCATTCATTTGGCACTTTCATCGCAATCAAGGTATTGTTTCATCAGTTCATACATTCCCTGGGAATGGAACCCATGACCTTGCCAAACTTTTATTACTTGAAATAACATTAACAATGTAAGTGGTTGCCAAGGCAGTGTTTCTCATATTCAACTAAAACTTAATAAAAACTATGTGACATAAAAAAAAAAAATACAAAAGTTAAATAAAAAAACTGAAAATGAAGTGAAAATGAATGGTCCGTTCTGCACAAAAATGAGTGTGCTTCTTTAGATCATAGTCATATCCTGCATGTGCTCACCTATTTTCGTGAAGTTCGTGAGTTTTCGTTTAAGTTTTATAGGCTTTTGGACATATTTAGCCACACCACTGGTTTCGTTCCGATCGGTTGAAAACCTAGGACTAGTTCGCAACAGTAGTTTTTTCAAATATTCGCAGCATTGGTTCTTGAGGCAAAGTTGTTCAGAAAATGGAGATTTATCCAATAATATGCATATTGTGTGGATTTGTGAAACACCACGCGATTACTGAGGCGTAAAACTCATTAGTGAAAAAACTAGTGGCCGATTTCTTTCAAAATTCTTTCAGACCTCTAGGCCCATGAGTTGAATATGACCACTGAGTTGCGTTCCGATCGGCCTCCTTTAACCTTGTCTAATAGGTGCTCAAACTTCACTGGCTGATGGCGGCCATGATAGCCCTCATAGACTATCATGCCCCCTTGGACCAAGACACTGCATGCCAAATTTCAAGTCGATCTGACTAACGGTTGCATAGTTACAGCTGTTTTCATGTTTTTTCAAGTTATAGTGCCAGCTAGTGTCCAATCGATGCAATTTTTTTTTATCGTGACCACAGATAGAGCCTATACACACATGAACCGAGTTTGGTGCAAATATCTCATTTCTTTCTTGAGTTATAGCCATTTTAGTAAAAGTGGCTCTGCCCACATCGTACGTTTTAGCGCCCCTTAGCAAGAGTGAATCAAAATTTCAAGTTTTTTTGATAATTATTGATATTCAGATGCCAGAGAACATTTCTGCACTGGTTTGGTACCGATCAGGCAAAAAACCTAGGACTAGTTCGCAAAAGTAGGTTTTTCAAAAAACACAAAATACCCCAAAATTTCGACAAGTAAATCCCATCTTGTCAATCCCACGAGTGACATGCATCTTGTCCGCCTTGAGTCAAGGATTCCAACAATATAATACACTTGAGCCTGGGCCTAATGGTTCAGGAGTTATGAGCCATTTCGTACTTTTGAGCACTGTAGCGCCCCCGTCAGGCTATGCGCTTGAACCCCTAAATAAGGGACAACCCATCAGAATCACTTGGTATTGGTCGCTATATTTCCGTGGCCACACTTAATTCTGGTTCAGTCAAATGAAGTGAGTACAAAGACTTGATAAGCAGTGATTCTTTATTACTGGATTGTGGGATAGGGAAGTTTTATGGATTGCTGTATTTATACAAAAATAAAATATGCCACAGCATTGCCATTTTCCACAGTGAGAGGAGCTGAAGACTCTGCTGTGTGTCGAGTAAACGCGGCTGGTGTGACCTGATGTGAGCTACAGTAAACAGCACCAAACTACGGCAGTATCATTTCACACTTGAGAGAGGATCTGCTCACTGAATGCTGAGGGAAATACTGTGCCACAGCGTGCTTCACTTGCTCCGAATACTCCATTTTTAAGTAAAAGCTAAGCTTTTTAATGGCACGACAATGTATGTAATATCACATGGGATGTTTCTCTTTTTGAACACAGCCTGTGCACCTTTGCCTGAGCTAAATGCATGAAGGTGAACGTCTCATGGTGAAGTGCATTCAGTTTCAGGTAAACTCATGCTGCTCTGAGTGGGGTGGTGATGAAGAGCTGTATCTAACAGTCCCAGAGACCTCAGCGGGTTTCATTCAGGGTTGGTACAGTGGCGTCACTGGGCGGCTCCCGTGGCTGCAGGCACTGGAGGATTTAGGCTGCTGGGAGCCATGAGAATGGGAGAGCCGGTCAGGGGCCCTAGAGCTGTGGAGGCTGGGAGTGCAGCGATTCCTGATCAAACAAGGGAAAAAGAGCAATCTCAAACCCTCAAGTGACACCAGCGGTACTTTTTATGTAGATTCCTTCAAATTTTAGCCATGTCATGCTGTGAACAGGGTGATCAAAAGTTATATGACACTGTTCTTGTCTAATACACCAATAGTCAGACAATAGTACTAGCATTCAATAGTTTAGGGTTGGTGATTCTTTTGTTTTTGAAAGGAGCTTTTTATGCTCAACAAAGCTGCATTTATTTGATCAAAAATACAGTGAAAACATAAATATTGTTAAATATTATTTAAATTTAAAGTAACTGTTTTATACAGTGGGTACGGAAAGTATTCAGACCCCCTTAAATTTTTCACTCTTTGTTATATTGCAGCCATTCGCTAAAATCATTTAAGTTCATTTTTTTTCCTCATTAATGTACACACAGCACCCCATATTGACAGAAAAACACAGAATTGTTGACATTTTTGCAGATTTATTAAAAAGAAAAAACGAAATATCACATGGTCCTAAGTATTCAGACCCTTTGCTGTGACACTCATATATTTAACTCAGTTGCTGTCCATTTCTTCTGATCATCCTTGAGATGGTTCTACACCTTCATTTGAGTCCAGCTGTGCTTGATTATACTGATTGGACTTGATTAGGAAAGCCACACACCTGTCTATATAAGACCTTACAGCTCACAGTGCATGTCAGAGCAAATGAGAATCATGAGGTCAAAGGAACTGCCTGAAGAGCTCAGAGACAGAATTGTGGCAAGGCACAGATCTGGCCAAGGTTACAAAAAATTTCTGCTGCACTTAAGGTTCCTAAGAGCACAGTGGCCTCCATAATCCTTAAATGGAAGACGTTTGGGATGACCAGAACCCTTCCTAGAGCTGGCTGTCTGGCCAAACTGAGCTATCAGGGGAGAAGAGCCTTGGTGAGAGAGGTAAAGAAGAACCCAAAGATCACTGTGGCTGAGCTCCAGAGATGCAGTCGGGAGATGGGAGAAAGTTGTAGAAAGTCAACCATCACTGCAGCCCTCCACCAGTCGGGGCTTTATGGCAGAGTGGCCCGACGGAAGCCACTCCTCAGTGCAAGACACATGAAAGCCCGCATGGAGTTTGCCAAGATGGAGAGAAATAAGATTCTCTGGTCTGATGAGACCAAGATAGAACTTTTTGGCCTTAATTCTAAGCAATATGTGTGGAGAAAACCAGGCACTGCTCATCACCTGTCCAATACAGTCCCAACAGTGAAGCATGGTGGTGGCAGCATCATGCTGTGGGGGTGTTTTTCAGATGCAGGGACAGGACGACTGGTTGCAATCGAGGGAAAGATGAATGCGGCCAAGTACAGGGATATCCTGGACGAAAACCTTCTCCAGAGTGCTCAGGACCTCAGACTGGGCCGAAGGTTTACCTTCCAACAAGACAATGACCCTAAGCACACAGCTAAAATAATGAAGGAGTGGCTTCACAACAACTCCGTGACTGTTCTTGAATGGCCCAGCCAGAGCCCTGACTTAAACCCAATTGAGCATCTCTGGAGAGACCTAAAAATGGCTGTCCACCAACGTTTACCATCCAACCTGACAGAACTGGAGAGGATCTGCAAGGAGGAATGGCAGAGGATCCCCAAATCCAGGTGTGAAAACCTTGTTGCATCTTTCCCAAAAAGACTCATGGCTGTATTAGATCAAAAGGTTGCTTCTACTATATACTGAGCAAAGGGTCTGAATACTTAGGACCATGTGATATTTCAGTTTTTCTTTTTTAATAAATCTGCAAAAATGTCAACAATTCTGTGTTTTTCTGTCAATATGGGGTGCTGTGTGTACATTAATGCATTTACATTTACATTTACATTTAGTCATTTAGCAGACGCTTTTATCCAAAGCGACTTACAAATGAGAGTAGTAGAATCAATCAAATCAACATGAGAACAACAATTTGCAAGTGCTGTGTGAAGTCACAGTTATGTCAGTAAAGTGCTCATTGCAAGAATTTTTTTTTTTTTTTTAAATACACAAATAGATAGAAGAATATTAGTCAAGGCAAGTGCTACTATCACTGGGTCAAGTGCTGACGAAAAAGATATGTCTTTAGCATTTTTTTGAAAATGGCTAGAGACTCAGCTGCTCGGATAGAGCGTGGCAGGTCATTCCACCAACCAGGAACAGACTCGGAGAAGGTCCGTGAGAGTGATTTTGTGCCCCTATGTAATGGCACCACAAGACGCCATTCACTTGCAGAACGCAAGCTTCTGGAGGGCACGTAAATCTGAAGTAGCGAGTTAAAGGGCACCTATTATGCCCCTTTTTACAAGATAATATTGGTCTTGGGTGTTCCCAGAATGTATTTGTGAAGTTTCAGCACAAAATACCCCACAGTTAATTTATTATAACCATTTGAAAATGTCATTTTTGGGGCCTGTTTTAAAAAGAGCTGTTTTGGTGTGTACCACCTTAAATATAAATGAGCTGCATATCCCCGCCCTGCCTTTGGATGAGGGCGTAACTTGCATACCTATGGCAATAAACAGTCGGTAGAAGCAGAATGGCTGAGAGTGAGAGACCCGCTGTTTTGTATGGCATTCAGCCGTACATGTTTGAACCGGAATCAGACCCAGATAATGAAGAGACTCCGGCAGAAGAAACACAATTGAGAATGGAGCAGGACGTCTCTGAAAGGTTATTTGATACATTTATGTACTTATAGAGTTTTAATCGCGTCCCCTTTGCAATTATGGATGTGCAACACACACACACACACACACACTGTGATAACGTTCGCGCAATTTTTTGAAACTACAAACACAAATACTGTGATAACGTTTGCTAAGCACAAACGAAATTATATTTATGCGAGGGAACGGTTGCGTCATGTTGACATTACTTGTCGTACAGGTGCTTATGTGGCAAATGTGAGAAGATGGCTACAGAACCAGAAAATATATGCTGCAGGGAGATAGAACAGGTATTAATTTATTTACATTTGTAATTGTTGCAAAAAATAATAAGTGACATAAAACTGTCTGACGCTATTTGTTGTATCAAAGATTACAAGACATGAAACAACTTAGTCACTTCATCATGTATGGTAGACCATCCCGGAATGGATGAAAACATACACAGTTTTTAATACAATATCTTTAAAAAATATATATATACGTGTGGATACACACTATACAAACAAGGTTTAAATTATATACACAGACATTCTACGACGACGACAACAACTTTAGACGCATTTGTTATTGAATTGGCTGACATCGACTGAAATGACTATTTGCTCAAAAAACATTAAATACACTTACTTCTTCTGGAGGTGACGTTGGATCGCGAACAGTAGGCAACGATCCACACTTGAGGATTAACTTTGAAGCAAGACCTGCTTTGAATTGACCCTCGTTCTCAAAACAGTCAGTCAAAAAATGATTCGCGCAAACATAAACGTATTTTGGAATTTTGAGTGGCGCCTTTCCTTCGTAAATAAAATCCATCCACTGCGTTTTCAGTGGCTCTGATGTCGGAAGTAAGTGAAAACTACTATGTTCATTATTACATCCCACAAAAGAACACTTATGTTTCTTAGGAGACATTACCGGCTGTCGTTGAAACAATGGAGGATGGTTGACAGATCACCGACGGCGGGGTCTATGCCAAAACCAGATTGTCAATCAAACCACGTGGGTGGGGCTTAGCGCAATTCTACGTCACAGTGAGAGCAATCTTAGAACAGGGCGTTCTGAGACAGTGCTTATGAATTATTGAGATTGTAAAAAAACCACTGGGTGGATTTTTCTCATTCTAGGGTGGTTTTGCTCACACACTGCCAACACACATTTATGGTCAAACACCATGTAAAAGTGAATTTTGCATAATAGGTGCCCTTTAAGGTATAGCGGTGCAGAGCCAGTGGTTGTTCTGTAGGCAAACATCAGAGCCTTGAATTGGATGCGAGCAGCTACTGGCAGCCAGTGCAGACTGACGAAGAGAGGAGTGACGTGCGCTCTCTTCGGTTCGTTAAAGACCAGTCTTGCTGCAGCATTCTGGATCAGTTGCAGAGGCTTGATAGTGCATGCTGGAAGGCCAGCCAAGAGAGCATTACAGTAGTCCAGTCTGGATAGAACAAGAGCTTGGACAAGAATTTGTGTGGAATGTTCCGATAGGAAGGGTCTAATCTTCCTGATGTTGTACAAGGCAAATCTGCAGGACCGGGTTGTTGTTGCAACATGATCTGTGAAGGTTAGACAATCATCCATCACCACTCCAAGGTTTCTGGCTGTCCTGGAAGGAGTGATGGTTGAAGACCCAAGCTGAACTGAAAGGTTGTGATAAAGTGTTGGGTTGGCACCAATCACAAGCAGTTCCGTTTTTGCAAGGTTGAGTTGAAGGTGGTGGTCCTTCATCCAGGCAGAAATGGCTGTCAGGCAGGCTGCAATGCGACCAGCAACCGTCGGATCATCTGGTTGGAATGAGAGGTAGAGTTGTGTGTCATCAGCGTAACAGTGATAGGAGAAACCATGATCCTGAATGACCAATCCTAGTGATGATGTGTAGATGGAGAAGAGAAGTGGTCCAAGCACAGAGCCCTGAGGTACCCCAGTAGCAAGATGATGTGACTTGGACACCTCACCTCTCCAAGATACCCTGAAGGACCTACCTGAGAGGTAAGACTCGAACCACTGGATTGCGGTTCCCGAGATGCCCTTCGACATGAGTGTTGACAGGAGGATCTGGTGGTTCACTTGTGTCAAAAGCAGCAGACAGATCCAGCAAGATGAGTACTGATGATTTTGAAGATGATTGTGCCAGTCTCAGGGCTTCAGTGACTGAGAGCAGGGCAGTCTCAGTTGAGTGGCCACTCTTGAAGCCAGACTGGTGGTTGTCAAGGAGGTTGTTCTGTGTGAGATAAGTAGACAGTTGGTTGAATACAACTCTCTCAAGTGTCTTAGAAATGAAAGGAAGAAGGGATACTGGTCTGTAGTTTTCTAAATGTGCTGGATTCAGAGTGGGTTTCTTAAGCAGTGGGGTAATCCTAGCCTGCTTAAAAGCTGTGGGAAATGTTCCAGTGTGAAGGGAAGAATTGATTATGTGAGTGAGTGCAGGTAGAATTGAGGAGGAGATGGCCTGAAGAAGATGAGTGGGGATAGGGTCAAGCGGACAGGTAGTGGGGTGATTGGAAATGATGAGTTTGGAAACATCTGCCTCAGATAGCATGGAGAAGGAGGGGAGAGTTTGTGTGTTTTCAATTAAGATGTTATTATCAGTGTGTGGTGTGGAGAATTGGCTGCTGATGGTTGTTATTTTATGTGTGAAGAAAGTGGCAAAGTCATCAGCTGTAAGAGTTGATGTGGAAGGGAGAGGAGGAGGGCAAAGAAGAGAAGAGAAGGTTTTGAAAAGTGTGCGGGAGTCATTTGAGTTGTTAATTTTAGTGTGATAGTAAGAGGTTTTAGCATTGGAGACATTAGTAGAGAAAGAAGAAAGGAGTGACTGATATAAGCTAAGGTCAGTAGGATTTTTAGATTTGCGCCACTTCCTCTCTGCAGCCCTGAGTCTAGACCGATGCTCACGGAGAACATCAGAGAGCCAGGGGGCAGAGGGGGTGGCGCGGGCTGGTCTGGTTAAAAGGGGGCAGAAATCATCTAAGCAAGATGTTAGAGTGGTGCAAAGAGTGTCAGTAGCAGTGTTAGTGTCCAATGATGAGAATTGGTTAGCGGGAGGAAGTGTAGATGAGACCGAAGAGGACAGGTGAGATGGTGAGAGGGAGCGTAGGTTTCGCCGAAAAGTGACATGTGGTGGAGTGTGTGTTGAGTTGGGGGTCAGGTTGAGTGTGAAAGTAATGAGAAAGTGGTCTGAGGTGTGTAGTGGAGTAACCAGTGTATTGTCGGTGGAGCCACAGCATGTGTAGATGAGGTCCAATTGGTTACCTGACTTGTGGGTAGCTGAGGTGGCCACTCGCTTGAGATCAAATGAGGCAAGCAGCGTGTGGAAGTCAGCAGCCTGAGGTTTGTCTAGGTGGATGTTGAAATCACCAAGTACTAGCAGAGGAGTGCCATCCCCAGGGAAGGATGAGAGTAACACATCGAACTCCTCCAAGAAGTTACCTAGCTGACCTGGGGGACGGTAAACAACTACAACATGGATTTTATTAGGGTAGGTGATGGTAATTGAATGTGATTCAAATGAGACATTGTCAGAGAGAGAGGGTAAAGGATTGAACTTCCATTCATTGGACACAAGCAAACCAGTACCACCACCCCTCCCAATCTGGCGTGGAGTGTGAGAGAAAGTGAAATTAGAGGAGAGGGCTGCTGGTGTAGCAGTGTCCTCTGGTTTGATCCATGTCTCAGTCAGAGCCATGAGATGGAGATTTGAATAAGTAGCAATAGCTGTGATGAAGTCAGCTTTGTTGACAGCAGACTGACAATTCCAGAGCCCAATCGAAATAGAAAATAACGTACTAGGTGACATGGGTAAAGAACGCAGGTAGTTATGGTTGCGCTGCCTACAGCGTATAGGACGCGATTTATGAGTGTTAGTAATAGTGTGAATTTGGAAGCACATATCTAAAACAAGTCAAAAGACAGACAGACAGGAACACACTGTATAAAGAGGAAAGAAAGAACAAAAAAAGAAAAGAGCAATACTCAAGTGCCTTGTCGGTGTCGTTGCTCGGTGGAGTCGCACAGGTAGAGTCGCTGGTCTTTACACTCTTCGGTCTTCACACGAGGAGGGCTTCACACAAGGGCTGCCGCGTCCGCTGCCGCGGAACACTACACACTTATACCAGCTTCTTACAATGTTAGTTAGTTCAGCAGGCCACGCCTTACTGACTCAGAGCGAAACGAGAACAAACGCGATTTGCCACGTGAACTCAGTAAACAAGCAGTAAAGCAACTATACAGCACTAAATTCAACTAGAAACAACACAAAAACACTTACAGTATGCAGATCCTCTTGTAGCTTCAATGATTCTCTCTCTCTTAATGAGGAAAAAAATGAACTTAAATGATTTTAGCAAATGGCTGCAATATAACAAAGAGTGAGAAATGTAAGGGGGTCTGAATACTTTCCGTACCCACTGTATTTTAATATATTTTAAAATGTAATTTATTCCAGTGATCAAAGCTGAATTTTCAGCATCATTACTCCAGTTTTCAGTGTCACATGATCCTTCAGAAATCATTCTAATATGCTGATTTGCCGCTCAAAAACATTTCTGATTATTAATGTTGAAAACAGTTTTTGTGGCTTAACATTTTTGAGGAAACGCTGATGCATTTTTTTCAGGATTCTTTGATTAATAGAAAGTTAAAAAGAAGCATTTATGTACCAATGTAAAAAGCTTTACTGTCAATTTTAACCAATTTAATGCATCCTCGCTGAGTAAAAGTATTTTTTCTTTTAATGTTTTGGCGTTCATTTACAAAACAACAGTGTTTTGGGGGTCTGAATACGCTAACTTTTGAAAACAAGTTTCAAAGTGCAAGTTTTTGAAATTGATACCATTATCATCTTTGTGTAAACTACAAAAACGTGAATTTGTGAAAACGGTGTCGTCATGCAGATTACATGTTCAGTCTAGGTGCGTAAGGCCCTATCATACACCCGGTGCAATGTGATGCCAGGCAAGCATTCTTTGCTAGTTTCAGCCCGAAGCAGTTATCATTTTCATGTCCAGCGCCACGTTTAAATAGCATGAGCGCCCATGGGTGTGCTGGTCTGAAAACAAGGTGTGTTCGGGTGCGTTGTTGGCCTGTTGCTATTTTGAGGAACTGAAATAGACTGCTCCATTGACCAACAAAAACCTGGTCTAAAGTCAATGGGGCAGTATTTTTTTGTTATTTAAAGAGTGTGTTAGTAATGTGCACATATAGGCAGGTGCACAACGCTCCTAAACTCTGCTTGTTACACACAGGGATGCGCAGCAGCACACAAACATGCCAGATATTAAAGTCCCCCTGTAGTCAATAACTGTGTCCCTTAAAACTCATCTTTGATCACCAAAATTACACATTTAAACACGTTTTCCTGTGAAAAAAATGTATTCATAAAATTTGTTGTAAAATAGCTAGAATGTAACTCTACACCCTTGCCTCATTTATTATATGCGGATCTATGAATATGTTAATTAGCCCCGCCTCCACTCACTCGCACAAGCTCAAGAGATCCACTCTGTTAACTTTTACTCAACTTACTGATGTAAATGCTGCACAATGGTACTGTTTTTACAGTGCCGTAACAGTAATTAATATGATTAGCCTTTTGCTTGACTATGGTATCAAACAGCTAATAACGTGTTGCTAATGTTACACAAACCATGTCCCTGTTCGCGAGTCAGACAGCTGCCTTCTAACAATCAGTATCCTTAGAAACTCTTTGAACACCTTAATGTCAGTGGAGAAAGGCATATTATAACATCGTTATTTACATCATACACCCGCTATATTGCCAAATCTACACAATTTTTTATATCAACAGAAAAATATACCAGGATGTTCTCTTGAGACTCTCCTGCTTCAGAGCGCTCATGGTTAATGATATGCTAAAGCCCGCCGGCACGTTGACGTGATTGGTTACAAGGTAGTTTGTGACGTAAGAAACAACAGCGATTTCAAACTGCGGGTTTGAGACTGTCCTTTTTTCAGTACAGTTTTAAGGAGAAAATACTTAGCAATGGTGTTGACTTATGAATTTACACATGGTTTGTCTTAAAGCATATTAAAAACACTACATAGACTTATAAACAACATTAAAAACTTGATTTTCACCACAGGGGGACTTTAAAAATAAAAGGATTCATCTCTGGAGAAGCGTTCAGTTTTTCAACTTGCTAATTCCGCCATGTAAATAGCAATCAGCCATGATGCAAGCGCACCTGGCTTTTAAAGGGAATGGGAGATGAGATTCTGTTTGGTTTATTGCATGTTACACCCAAAACACCATGGACCATGCACCTGGCATGCCGACCATTTTTTCCCTCATTAAACTAGCAAAAGAGGATTCAAACATGCCCCAAGTGCACCAGCGCCATGCGCTTCAGACCACGTGCTTAAAATAGATAGTTAAAATAGGGCCCGTAGTCTTTCTTAACAAAGTGATATCGCCATCTACTGGCCTAGCACCAGAATACAGTGTTTTTAGTCGTTTCCACAAATTTGTATGAACGGGAATCGTTTTGACAATGTTGTCGTGTAAATACTCTTAAAGTACGATTAAATCTGCTTATAATTTTTGATCAGTATAAAATAATAATTCTTTTGTTATGCTAATTCTTTGAATTATGCTTAAAGGAATTTTCCAGATTTAAATCATTATAATATTATGGATGAATGAAAGAGCCATTTATATAGTGCTTTCCTGTGTACTACTGTACACCCAAAGCACTTTACAGTCATATCAGGAGTCTCTCCTCAACCACAACAAGTGGGCAGCATCCACTTGGATGAAAGTCAGGACCTCGGTTTAACGTCTCATCTGAGGGACGGCGTCTCATCCGAAGGATGGCACGGGATCTTTTAATATTTATATTAAACATATTAACATTATGATTATAATGATTTAAAGCATGTGTAGAGTTTCATATGCTGGTTAAATCACCTGTTATCATAGTGGCAGTGCTCACTGCGGTGTTCACTGTCGGCACAATAGCTGATCCTGCCATGCGACACTGGTCTTTCACAACAGGGACTAAGGCAAGGAGCAAGATGTTAGAATGAATAAAAAAATACTAGTATTCTTTAGTATAAACAATTCAAATTTTATCTTCATTGTAATTTGGTAGCACAGGTGCTTTATGCACTAATGTAATAATTAAGAGGCTCTTACAGAAGTAGGGGTGCTCCATGGCCTCTCTCGCAGTCAGTCTGGTCTGATGGTCGTAACGCAACAACTTGTCCAGAAAGTCAAGAGCTTCAGGACTGACCAAGTGTTGGTTTTCACTGTGAACGAACCTCTCCCATCGCTTGCGGGAATGTCTAACATGAAGCAGAAGTAAATCAGATTAAATGAACTCAGAGAAGATAATGCTAACAATGTTGGGTTATGAATGAAAGAGGCATAACGAGGGCTCACCTTCCCAGAATGTCATTAAATCGAGGCTCCAGCTCGATGTTGTATTTATCAATGCAATCATAAAGATCTTCTGTTCCAAGAACTTTGGCAATTCTCACCAACTTTGAAGAAATAGGAACATACACTGTAATTATTTCAGTCAATACAATGATTACAAAAAGAATCCCAAAAGTAACAACCAACAACAACGTTTATTTATGTTGCAGTGCTCATATTTAGAGGTTCTTGCACTTACATATTGTTATTGATTTTATTATACAGTAACAAGATATACATAACAACAAAGACACTGTGAAAGAGACACTGTAACAGCATGATGATTCTGAGTATGATATTACTTAAAGGGATAGTTCACCCAAAAATGAAAATTATCCCATAATTTACTCGCCCTCAAACCATCCTAGGTGTATATGACTATATAGATGTATATATTCATCTATAAAAAAGTAATCCATATGACTCTAGTGGGTTAATATAAACTCGAAATTGACTTGAGCATTCTGCGTATGGTCGTCCGCCGAAAGCTAGATATTTGAATTTATAAAGTTATAAATATGTATATTTTTCTTACAAAAATGCATTGCTTTGCTTCAGAAGGCCCTTAATAAACCCCTGGAGTCATACAAATTACTTTTTTTATGGATGCATTTTTTTTTTTTTGGCTTCAAAATGTGACCCCCCATTCACAACCATTATAAAGCTTGGAGGACTAAGGATATTTTTAAATATATCTCCGATTGTGTTCGTCTGAAAGAAGACAGTCATATACACCTAGGATGGCTTGAGGGTGAATAAATCATGGGATAATTTCCATTTTTGTGTGAACTATCCATTTAAGGCTGGAATTCACAACACAAATAAACAGATTTTCAAACATTAAGGATCATACACTTGCCGACTTTGCAAATGGATACAGAGCAAAACTAGTTATCATACGCTAAAGGACGTTTCACACGTGAACATGTTAACCCATGGATCATTCTATACCTCGGTTAAACAGGTTATCCTGGGTTATCTTGCTTCACGTTTCGCATTGCTCATAATTTACCCGGGGTTAACAGTTAATCCTGGGTATTTATTAACTGCCATTTCACACTGTAAATGCCTAAACCCTGGATTAATGTCCTTTTTTGCAGTGTCAGTGTCACTGATTGGACGAACACCACACAATATGTTTACATAAAGGCTCTTGCGCATCGTCATGTTATATATTGTCGACGGTAAAATCAGGTTTATCCTGAATAGACCTTTTAGACTGTAAAAGATAAGAACAAAAATTTCTTGACTCCAATTCCAGCGTTTTCTGTCACCATTTGCCCTCAAATGATGAAATGACTGCTATACAACGCGAAAATCGTGTAGTGTATTCCAGCCCTCATAACAGCTCTATAAATAAAAGGTTCAAAGAATATTCTGGGTTCAATTCCGGGTCATTTTTACAGTCGTTTTGGTGTTTTAGGCATTACTTACTGTCAATGCAACAATGTTGTAAAATTGAATATAATGAGTGATTTTTGTCACACTAAAATCATGTCAACATGCGTATTGTTTATGTCTTATGGTTATGCTTTTATATATTATAATTTTTTGTTGAAATCAACATTATGCCACCAGTGCTGTGATTGAGCTTGTATTCAACCCAGAATTTCAAACAGCCGTCACTTGAACTACCTATTGATCAAGTCCCATATTATATTTACCTGGTCATAGTTATCATGTCCATGGAAAAATGGCTCCTTTCTAAAGATCATACTGGCCAGCATACAGCCAAGACTCCACATATCAAGACTGTAGTCATACATCTGGAACGACAGAATAGAAGTGTTTCAGGTTTCTAAAAGCTGCCATTGACTGCAGTTTTTTAAAGGTGCCCTAGAATTAAAAATTGAATTTATCTTGGCATAGTTAAATAACAAGAGTTCAGTACATGGAAATGACATACAGTGAGTCTCAAACTCCATTGTTTCCTCCTTCTTATATAAATCTCATTTGTTTAAAAGACTTCTGAAGAACAGGCGAATCTCAACATAACACCGACTGTTACGTAACAGTCGGGATCATTAATATGTACGCCCCCAATATTTGCATATGCCAGCTCATCTTCAAGCATTAGACAAGGGCAGCCAGTATTAACGTCTGGATGTGCACAGCTGAATCATCAGACTAGGTAAGCAAGCAAGAACAATAGCGAAAAATGGCAGATGGAGCAATAATAACTGACATGATCCATGATATCATGATATTTTTAGTGATATTTGTAAATTGTCTTTCTAAATGTTTCGTTAGCATGTTGCTAATGTACTGTTAAATGTGGTTAAAGTTACCATCGTTTCTTACTGTATTCACGGAGACAAGACTGTCGTTATTTTCATTATTAAACACTTGCAGTCTGTATAATTCATAAACACAACTTCATTCTTTATAAATCTCTCCAACAGTGTGTAATGTTAGCTTTAGCCATGGAGCACCATCAAACTCATTCAGAATCAAATGTAAACATCCAAATAAATACCATACTTAGGCGATTAGACATGTTGCATGACGAACACTTTGTAAAGATCCATTTTGAGGGTTATATTAGCTGTGTGAACTTTGTTTATGCACTGTTTAAGGCAAGCGCGAGCTCCGTGGGCGGGGAGTGTGAGCATTTAAAGGGGCCACAGCCTAAATCGGCTCATATTTAATGATGCCCCAAAATAGGCAGTTAAAAAAAGTAATAAAAAAAATCTATGGGGTATTTTGAGCTGAAACTTTACAGACACATTCAGGGGACACCTTAGACTTATATTACATTCTACGGCACCTTTAAAGAGATTTATTTAACTTTTTTTGGGCCAAGTTCAGCAATCAAAGTCTAAAGAGAGCGGTTGGGTAACCATCCTCAGAAAATAAACAGTTAGAAAAGGCTGAAAGACTTTACAGGGTGGTGACTAATTAACACAAGACCTTTCTAATCAATATATACCCCCCTAGTAAAAACAATACCAATCTGTACCAAATAGTATTGTTCCAAATAAATATATTAATGGTGAAACTAACAACAAAACACATTTTCCTCAGTTAGACATTGCTATACGCACAAATGGTAATAAGTCTGACCTGGTAATCTATCAGTAGTTCTGGGCCTTTGAAGTAGCGAGAGGCGACTCTGATGTTGTACTCCTGTCCTGGGTGATAGAATTCAGCCAGTCCCCAGTCAATAAGACGCAACTGAAACATGACAGCATTCAAGTAATTTTCTTTTCCATCCATCCATCCATCCATCCATACATAATGATAATGTATACAGGCTTAATGATACATGACCTTCCATAGAAGTTTGTTTCCGCAACAAAAAAAAAAGACTATTTTTTCGCAATTGCAAGGGTTCTGCCTTGAATTGTGAGATATAAGCTTGTAATTGTGAGAAATAAAGTCGGAATTGTGAGATATAAATTCGCAATTGCGCGAAATAAAGTGAGAATTGAGATATAAATTTGCAATTGCGAGAAATAAAGTTAGAATTGTGAGATATAAATTCGCAATTGCGAGAAGTAAAGTCAGAATTGTGAGATATAAATTCGCAATTGCGCGAAATAAAGTGAGAATTGAGATATAAATTTGCAATTGCGAGAAATAAAGTCAGATTTGAGAGATATAAATTCGCAATTGCGAGAAATAAAGTCAGAATTGTGAGATATAAATTAGCAATTGCGAGAAATAAAGGTAGAATTGTGAGATATAAATTCACAATTGCGCAAAATAAAGTCAGAATTGTGAGATATAAATTCGCAATTGCGAGAAATAAAGTTAGAATTGTGAGAGATGAGATATAAATTTGCAATTGCGAGAAATAAAGGTAGAATTATGAGATATAAATTCGCAATTGCAAGAAATAAAGGTAGAATTGTGAGATGTAAATTCGCAATTGCGAGAAATAAAGTCAGATTTGAGAGATATAAATTTGCAATTGTGAGAAATAAAGTCAGAATTGTGAGATATGAGATATGAATTCGTAATTGTGAGAAATAAAGTCAGAATTGTGAGATATAAATTCGCAATTGCGAGAAATAAAGGTAGAATTGTGAGATATGAGATATAAATTCGTAATTGCGAGAAATAAAGTCAGAATTGTGAGATATAAATTCGCAATTGCGAGAAATAAAGGTAGAATTGTGAGATATGAGATATAAATTCGCAATTGCGAGAAATAAAGTCAGAATTGTGAGATATGAGATATAAATTTGCAATTGCGAGAAATAAAGTTAGAATTGTGAGATATAAATTTGCAATTGCGAGAAATAAAGAATTGTGAAATATAAATTCGCAATTGCGCAAAATAAAGTCAGAATTGTGAGATATGAGATATAAATTCGCAATTGCGAGAAATAGTCAGATTTGAGAGATATAAATTCGCAATTGAGAGAAATAAAGAATTGTGAGATATAAATTTGCAATTGCAAGAAATAAAGAATTGTGAAATATAAATTCGCAATTGCGCAAAATAAAGTCAGAATTGTGAGATATGAGATATAAATTCGCAATTGCAAGAAATAAAGTTAGAATTGAGAGATATAAATTTGCAATTGCGAGAAATAAAGTCAGAATTGTGAGATATAAATTTGCAATTGCGAGAAGTAAAGTCAGATTTGAGAGATATAAATTCGCAATTGCGAGAAATAAAGTCAGAATTGTGAGATATGAGATATAAATTCGCAATTGCGAGAAATAAAGTTAGAATTGAGAGATATAAATTTGCAATTGCGAGAAATAAAGTCAGAATTGTGAGATATAAATTTGCAATTGCGAGAAGTAAAGTCAGATTTGAGAGATATAAATTCGCAATTGCGAGAAGTAAAGTCAGATTTGAGAGATATAAATTCGCAATTGCGAGAAATAAAGTCAGATTTGAGATATAAATTCACAATTGAGAGAAATAAAGAATTGTGAGATATAAATTCGCAATTGAGAGAAATAAAGAATTGTGAGATATAAATTCGCAATTGCGCAAAATAAAGTCAGAATTGTGAGATACGAGATATAAATTCCCAATTGCTAGAAATAAAGTCAGATTTGAGAGATATAAATTCGCAATTGCAATAAATAAAGTCAGAATTGTGAGATATAAATACCTTTCTGTGCTCATGATCAATCATGATGTTGTGTGGTTTGACATCTCTGTGCATAATACCCATACTGTGACAGAAATCCAACGCCTAGAGACACATAAAAACATGACTTCATATCAAAACCTCCAAAGCTATTAAAGGAATCAAAAATGATATACAGGAATGCTTAAGGACAGTACAAAAACAATAAGGTGCTTGATGTAAAAACTTGTGGTGTCCAATTACTTTTTTTTTTTAAGCTCTAAAGAAAACTTTATTGACATAATTGAACTTTACATTTAATTAATTGTGATAAAAGCTTTTTAAATAACTGATTTTGAGTATCTAATGTCCATATTGCAACCCATGCTCACTGGAAAAACATACCTGTTTCTGCAAAATTATATTATGTTGCTTCCTGCGTTTCACGACACATTCAAAGCGAAATGTCCGTGTTCGGTTTTATCCGAAACAGATGAATGTGAATCTGGCAACATTTTATTATGTCGGTCGTTGCACATATCGCAGCAGTTCAGAAATGAAATGTTTGGTGAGTGGTGCTAAAAGGTTAATGCTCTAACGCTTTTGAAAATAATGTTTCACAAAAACTAAACCTAACCGATAGTGTGTTAACAAAGGCAATTACGAGATAAAAACACATTTGCTGAAGAAACCATGCCATTTCAACTTGTTTCTACAAGTCTTTGAGCTCTTTTATCTTGACTTGTGTTTCACAGGACTCATATCACAAGGGCAACCCTGTACCAGGTGAGCTAGAGCAAATTTACTACGTCAGAAAAGCCACACACATATGGTGCAGAAGTGTAGTTTACAAATGATGCACTATGGTAAAAGTGTTTTTGAGGTCATAACATAGTATTGTGCAAGGAACCGTGCAAAAATAAGTCTTTATTAATCAATAATCTGTCCCTCTAATTATAATTTGTTTGAAAAGGAATAAAAGTTTTACTGCCACTAGTGTTCATTTCGGCACGTTTCTTCAGTGAGCCTATGAAACTATCATTTGAAACCATCAATCATCATTAATTCACAAAAAAGCTAGTCCCTAGTGAGTTATAACCTTATTTAAGGCCATTTAACTTACCTTTAGAATCTCATACATGTAGAAGCGAATGTCATAGTCTGTCAGTGTCTGATACAGTTGCTAGTAAAAACAAGCAAAAAAGGAACTAATTACATAACAGTTTTGTTGCTGTTGTTGTAGATCAGTAATAAAATGACAGATTTAACATAACTGAGATTATTTGAGATTGACATTCACCTTAAAATCTGTATTGTTCACATGTTCAAAAACTAAGGCAGGTGTTCTGGACTGCAATGTGAAAAAAAGTGTTTAATTTTCTTATGTAACATCAGAATGAAATAAATACTCAAAAGCCATTATAGTATAATTTGATTGTTGTTTTTATATTACGAATATCACACACAAGCATGCGTTCTGAATACTGACCACTGGGTCTTTGACGATGTCTAGGAGGGAGATGATATTTGGACCTCCTCGAAGGTTCTCAAGAATCTTTATTTCACGCTTTATCTTCTTCTTCTTCACAGGCTAAAAAAAGAGAATTCTCAATGATCTGACAAACAAAGTGTCTGTAACAGCTTTTTAAATGTTGTGGTAGTTTAGTGATTTTTCACAATGGAAGGGATCAGTGTCGTCATCACATCAAAGAATTAAAAAAAAGAGAGTAGAGTCTGGTTATATGTGTATCCATTTCACCTTTTGACACCTCTGTCTGTGTGCTTTTGATATTGAGAAGCCATTTGTGTTAACAATGAATGCTCTAATAACTGTGGACACCGATTTGCCACTTTTAATATCTGACACCTGAGAAAATAATGGTTTCAAAAGCATTCATTTTTGTACTTGGATCATCCATTTTCATTTACCACAGAATCAGGAGGAATCGTTCTTACCTTTAGTATTTTCACCACTACTTTCTCATTGTTCGTGATGTTGATTGCTTCAAACACCTCACTGTACTTTCCTCTGCCTAACTTGCGGACCAGTTGAAAATCATCTTGATTGCTGGGAAATATATTCAAATCCAAGTTTTTAAGGTCATTTAAGTCATTTTAACATGACATATATGATCAAATCTAAGTGAAAAATCATGTGATCAGCCAATAATTTCAAATAAACTCAGAACATGTCAAGTTACTGAGAACAAAACAAAACTCAAAACTGAAGTCAAAAGAGCTCTTCTAAAAGCAAAATGGCTACAGCAGGGCAAGTCTGAACCACAATGAGAGCTGCAGAAGCATTTAATCAATGAACTGAAGAGGAAAAACAAAACATGTGTGCAGAGCCCCTGATAACTGCCTCTTTCCGGCAGAATCTGATGAATCTAGAAACTTTGGCACGAGGGAAAAATTTAACAACTCAAGCAAAACATGAACTTAAGAAACCATGCAAATTGATAGTGTTTGCCACTTTAAAGATATCAATGCAATCTTGCATTTATGTACAGCAAACCAATAAAATAAATAAATAAATAAAATTTTAAAAGATTTTTTAAAAAGGCATATGTTTATATGCAATATGGACAAGGAGGGGAACATTATATTGTTCATGTGTCTGACTATATATATATATATATACACCGATCAGGCATAACATTATGAGCACTGACAGGTGAAATGAATAACACTGATTATCTCTTCATCACGGCACCTGTTAGTGGGTGGATATATTAGGCAGAAAGTGAAAATTTTGTCCTTAAAGTTGATGTGTTAGAAGCAGGAGAAATGGGCAAGAGCAAAGATTTGAGTGGGTTTGACAAGGACCAGATTGTGATGACTAGACGACTGGGTCAGAGCATCTCCAAAACTGCAGCTCTTGTGGGGTGTTCCCAGTCTGTAGTGGTCAGTATCAAAAGTGGTCCAAGGAAGGAACAGTGGTGAACCGGCGACAGGGTCACGGGCGGCCGAGGCTCATTGATGCACGTGAGGAGCGAAGGCTGGCCTGTGTGGTCCGATCCAACAGATGAGCTACTGTAGCTCAAACTGCTCAAGAAGTTAATGCTGGTTCTGATAGAAAGGTGTCAGAATACACAGTGCATCAGTTTGTTGCGTATGGAGCTGCATAGCTGCAGACCAGTCAGGGTGCCCATGCTGACCCCTGTCCACCGCTGAAAGAGCCAACAGTGAGCATCAGAACTGGACCACGGAGCAATGGAAGAAGGTGGCCTGGTCTGATGAATCATGTTTTCTTTTACATCACGTGGATGGCCGGGTGCGTGTGCATCTCTTACCTGGGGAACACATGACACCAGGATGCACTATGGGAAGAAGGTAAGCCGGCGGAGGCAGTGTGATGCTTTGGGCAATGTTCTACTGGGAAAGCTTGGGTCCTGCCATCCATGTGGATGTTACTTTGACATGTACCACCTACCTAAGCATTGTTGCAGACCATGTACACCCTTTCATGGAAACGATATTCCCTGCTGGCTGTGGCCTCTTTCAGCAGGATAATGCTCCTGACACAAAGCAAAAATGGTTCAGGAATGGTTTGAGGAGCACAAAGAGTTTGAGGTGTTGACTTGACCTCCAAATTCCCCAGATTTTAATCCATTTGAGCATCTGTGGGATGTGCTGAACAAACAAGTCCGATCCATGGAGGCTCCACCTCACAACTTACAGGACTTAAAGGATCTGCTGCTAACATCTTGGTGCAGATACCATAATGTAAGGTCATAATGTTATGCCTGATCGGTGTATATATGTAAAATGTGAGAGTAAAATCTATTGAGTATATGAAACAGTGTCAGTCGCCAGTTGATGCTCGGGACAGTTGACGGGCCAGTCATGAAAGTTTAAGCCTTGCCAATAGAAATATTCAAGCACTTGAAGACGTGAAAGGGAACTCAATTCATTAAGCGCTGTGTGAGATGCACAAACATCCAAAGTGTGTATCCAGAAATCTGCATCTCAGACAGCGCGCAAAACTGAATTGAACACTCTTTGATGTCTTCTTTCCCTTTAAAATGCCCATATTGGTGAGTATCCTCAAGCCAGTTATGTCTTAAATGAACATAAACAGTTGAGAAGAAAATGCATGTGTATCAGGATCCATGCATTAGCTCTTAGAGTGACAGCAGCCTAATATAAACCTGGAGCTGTCTGTCATTAATGTTAATCAAACAACAAAAGACAGAATATCACTCACTGCTCTTGACTGAATAACTTTTGGAACTTTAACAAGGATTGATCTCTGTTTAATTTATACAGTGAAGACTATGCATTGTTATTTTGCATTTGATTACTTTTTTTTTTTACATTTCTGTGAATTTTCAGTGGTATCTAAAATAACTGCCTGTTTTTGCAAAATAGTTTCAGTTATTTTATATATGCATTAGTAATACATACCCCCACTCAATAACATGAGATTCATAATCCCAGTATTCTCTGGGCCGGTGTGTGTTCACCTCAGTGTAGACTCTGGCACGACTCGCCACAGGTCCTGACATGACACACAGTTTGACACTGTGTTTACTATGTTTCAAATTAAAAATCAGATGGGAAAACACAAACAGTTGTGCTGAAGGCCACAGAAGATGAAAGCACCTCTGGATGGCTGCGGGAGAAAAATAAATAAAGTGGAAAATCTGAGACTTTGTCAGGAGGATACTATTTAAGATAATTCACTAAATATACAGTATAAATGATTATGAAACATAATCACCATGAAGAGTTTGAGACATTCGATAATTGTTGCACCTACTGTGTGCCATCTGTTCAGCAAAGCTTTGCATTACTTAGTTTTCTGTTTGAACTAATTAAAGGCACAATATGTAAAGTTTTGCCACTAGAGGTCGCCTATTCAAAACAGAGGCGTAGCTTAACTCCCTCGGGTCGGCGGTCACGCCGGTGTGATCACCGCATTTTTTTTCTAACCAGTGTGAAAGAGACTCAAAATACTCCGTCAATGTTGCACATACAATTAAGAGCTATACACCATTTTAATCTGTGGAATATCTTCTTTTATTTGTGTACACTCAGAGTAACAACAAAATGTTGTGCTTTTTGTAAAATAAAGAAAACTAACATGATGCGTGATCTCTCGTCTCCCTCTGAACGAAGTCCAATCTGATAGTTCTCAGAAAATGAACTGTAACTTAGTGAATACTGATCACAAAAAAATTAGATTTGTGTCTAAAAAAACGTTGAAATGTCAGGTTTTAAATCGTGTAAGTCAAATCGAAAACAAACCTTCTGTGTTTATGTAATCTGTATGAAAAGAGAGCCATGTCAGAAGTCCTTGATTCAGCCCATTATCCGCTAATGCGGCCACGCCCACGGAGCCAGCGTTATTCAGACGCAAATTCAGAGGCAATACATGCATACATCGTCTCAATCGTGTATTTATTGTCTTGAAAAGTGTTTTGAATAGCCATAGTTAGCTTAGCGATCTCTGGCCTCTGTTAGTTCAGTTATTTCCTGGATTGCCTATTCTTCTTTAGCATTGGCATTTGTGGACTAAAAGTGCACAGAGCGCCCTCCGGCTGCAAGTATGAATTGAAACAGTATCCAGCGTTCATAGTGATAACAATAAATATTGAATAAATATTACTCCTCTGTATAGAAAATTGACATAAACATGAGAATCCATCAATATTTCTCCAAATGTGCATGCTTTTAAGCTAAAAGCCTATATGAAATGCCATAGAGGTAACATAACTGTTCAGACACTTTGTATCATAGAAATGCATTATATTTTAATAATAGAATACCATTATTTTAAATTGTAATAATATTTCACAGTATTGCTGTTTTTTCTGTATGTTTGATTTACATTACGATGAGCTTGAGACATGATCAACAGAGGGTTTTTTCACAGCCTATCTGACTGAAAGGCCTCATTATTTATGCAGGTCATTAGAGCTCTTTTATGTGATTCTTTTGTCTTCTCAGGTGAGAATCACCCATTATTCATGATTATTCACGCCTCCACGCATACTGTGTTTCTTGACCAAAGATGTTTTAGAAAATTTAAATCTCTCTATTGTTTTATATGAAGGAGTAGGAATGATAATTTTTACATAATTTTGAAGCAAAAACTCTAGTCTACAACCTCCAATACCCAGAAGTCTTGTGAACACAGATTTAATATATATTTTTTGGCTTTATTTCAGTGACTTAAGTTTTTTGTTTTTTCAATAACCACGCATAAACGTTATTCCTTCAAAAATACAAACATGTACATACATGTTCCTCACATATTATGGTAGCCTAGTTTGTGCTGAATACAGTGTAATGACACTTTTTCCATTAATATGTTTATGAACAACTGAAAAAAGCACAAATGTCAGGGCATGTCAAAACTTCTCCAGGCCCCAAATCAGCCTCAGACCCCTGAGGGTTAATAATGCAGAGGTTAAGCGCAGAATCTTGGGCATTGTCGTCTTTACCTCACTGCTGGTGTAAAAGAATCAGGATGGGACTCGGGCAGAAATCATGTTAATGGATGAGATTATTAACATTACTGTGGTATGAAGCAGAGCAGGACCGAGTGTTGTGGGAGCGTAACGATGCTGCTGGAGCGACTGATAATGAGAGACGAGAGCAGCGGAGCTTTTATTATGCCACAGTCGCCACTTCCGCTTCTTCCGGTCAAGTGAATGTGGGGTAAAGCAGCTCTGTTTATCATATTAGATACATTTGAGTTTGTTGAAAATGATGTTATAACGTTACTCTGTGCGTTCGCTCAGCGGCTGCTGTGAGACACTGTTACACACTGCAGTAAGATAGATCGATTTTACAATATCATATTAAATGCTGGATGATTGTGTTGATAAATGGCATGCAATTAATTTTAAAACTGCTGTATTACTATGTTAGCTACTTCACAAAATAGTGTTTTTCTCTGAGACATGGTAAAACATGCAGTTGGGAAAATCAAGAAAACGAGATTCAGACAATAAGACTAAACGTGTTGAGCTATATAACAACAATTAGTTTACTGTCTATAAATGTATCCAAAATGTTGTTCCCTTGTCTAATAAAACATGTAATATATTAAAGCGTCTTTGGTGTTTCCATGGTTTCTACAAAATAAACCGGAAACTGAGGGTAAGATGTCATTGATAGGAGACGCACAGACACGGTCCGCGTCCTGCTTATTTCTCTAGATTTAAACATTCTTGGAAACATTTGGGATAATGTAAGTACACAAGTCAACAATATATTTTGGATGTTTTAATCCAAAAATCTTACATATTGTGCCTTTAAACTTAATCTAAAAAAAAAAAAAAAACCCTCAAAGCAACAGTTTCAGTACTTTTTTTTTGTCCATTCAATGTCAATAGTAACCAAAAGTGTTTAGTTACCAACATTCTTCAAAATTTCTGTATTTTGTTTTTTTGTGTTCTGCAGAAGAAAGAAAGTCATACAGGTTTAGAACGACATGAGGGTGAGTAAATAATGACAAAATGTTAATTTTTGGGTGAACTAACCTTTTAATTAGTATTTGATTCAGTAATGAAGATCTTGTTTTCATGGAAGAATCTAAAGGATCTAAAGAACTACAAATGTGGTGGTTTGCATCATCAAAAATCCTTTGTCAGAATATGTAAATCCCCATTTCATAATCAGTTAGATTTGCATTTTCTGAAGGAAATACCAGCACTTGCAAGGAAGCCAAAGAAAACTAGTTTTTTTAAATGCAGAAAAGGAGACCCAGATGACATCATCAGCTACTGAACACTATGACATCGTCAGCTCAAAAAAGCCTCTTGTTCAGTTTAATGAATTAAAAAATGAGCTAAAATAACATGATTTTGGAACATCTTGTCACAACTTAATGTGTTCAATCCACCTAATATATTTAAATCTTAAGTTTACTTCATCCATTTGTGTTGGAACTACACAAGTCATTTTTCTTGCCATAACTAACTGGGCAGTGGATCTGTAGTTCCCAGCATGCTTTGCAAGGGATTAAGTGTTATTTTATGTGTTTTTCAGTAAAAGGAAAGACATGTTCGTGTTTAATATTCAGTTATGTTGGGGTTTTATACGAGTTTCTGTAATGTTTTTGAATCTTGTGGTGAACTGAAGAGTGGTAGAGATTCAAAGTTTGAATAGGAATAATTGTGATTTTATTTACTTTGTTCAATTATTCGTATGATGCATTATTACACAGCATTTTAATTAGAGATTTTTTTTATTTATTTAATTATATTTACTTGAATTTACATTCTGCAACTGATTAGATGTAAAACCAGCTTGCCATAATATTATTAAGCTATTTCTAAATAAGAGAAATTGCAAATGATTCACTGGTTAAGAGATATTATGTCCACTTCAGCACAGATTACTGATAAGGATTATCATCATGTGTTATAGAAATGATACAAACACATATCTGAAGCACAGTGTAATAAATGTGTGATGAGTTTCCTCAGCAAAATTCATGAGCAACTACCGGCTTCCTCATCCCAGCACTACTAGTCTTCTTCACTATAGCATTACACAGACGCATTTACCTGTTCGATGATCGCAGAGTGCTGATGCGCTTATGTCCAGCCCGTTCTGGAGGTATATATCCTTATTTCATTGGTTTATTGAGTCATTTCTGTCTCAGAGACTCAACATGGCTGTTTGAGAGCTGCTCGGCGTTGAGAGCGCACGCGCCAAACACAGCGCACAAACAGGCAAATGCTGACTGACCTACACTGACTGAAGTGTGTTTTTTCTTTTCACATGGCTAAACAAGCAAGCATGGCGCTAACAACGCGAGTGGCTCGATTCCAAGGGATGCAAACATCTTATTTTTTATGTATTTATTTATTTTGTATACCTCGAAGGCAATGTAAATCTCTTTGGATAAAAGCATCTGACAAATTCATAAATGTAAATCTTCAATTTCTTATGTACACGTGTGCATACTGAAGAATCCCCATGGCATTTGTATGTGTCAAAGCATGGTTTTTGGCACATAGCACAATGCATTATAATCAACTTGTATATACACAGTTAAGTGAAAAAGAAAGTAGGCTACACCCTCTTTGAATTGTATGGTTTTACATATCAGGACAGAAAAATAATGGAGTCCTTAGCAGGTCTTAGAATTAGGTAAATACATCCTCAGATAAGCAACACCACATGACATATTACACATTATTTATTTAACAAAAATATTTATTCAACAATAAATAATGCCAAAATGGAGAAGCCATGTGTGAAAAACTAAGTACACCCCATGATTCAGTTGCTTGTAGATCCACTTTTAGCAGGACTTGAAGTAATCGTTTTCTTTAATGGGCTTGAGATCTGGGTCCATAATCATAAAAAGTATTAGCTCCTACATGTCAGAAAAAAAATGTGCACCTTTAGGGGTACAATGGCTTGTCACTGGAGCAGTGCCCTCAAGAGTACACCTGTTGTACCCTTTATAATGGGACCCTAAGTGCTCACAATATACCCCAACCGCACCCCTTTTTCTGACAGTGTAGTGATAAAATTCTAAGAAAATTCTTAGAAATGTGGTGTTTTCTCTTAAAATTGAATAAAAGTCCTAGTAAAGAAAAAAGTAATTCAGAAAGCATCTTAAAACTTAAAAGAGGTCTTAAGGTCCAAATGTTAGGAGTACGGACGAGGACTCTTAAGAGTTTCTTTAGCAGCGGAAAAAAAGGACAAAGCGTGAAGAGGGTGAAGAAATGTATTGCACACAATGTATGACAGTGAGTTAATAAGACGCTACACATTAGACTGTGCAGGGATCATGTTTGTGACCGATCTTATCAGAGACAAGGCTAACATCTCCGACAGTGCAGGAATGCCATTATGCCAGAAATGGAAGTAATCACTACATTAACATATTTGGCAACTGGAAAAATGTAACTATGCAGCAGTGATAATTTGGGTCTGTCACAACCTTCTACAGGCAAAGTGATCACACAAACAATTACAGCACTTTCAGAACCTCTCATTAGCTGTTCATTTCCTATCAAATACGTTAAGTACGACATTAACAGCATGGTAAATGAAAAAAAAAAAAAAAAAAAAAAAAAAAAAAAATATATATATATATATATATATATATATGTATACACTGCTCAAAAAAATTAAAGAAACACTTTGAAAACACATCAGATCTCAATGGGGAAAAATATCATGCTGGATATATATATTGATATGGACTGGGTAATGTGTTAGGAAGGAAAGGATCCCACATCGTTTGATGGACAGAGACACCCCGAAAATCAAAGTGAAAAAATGATGCAGCAAGCTAGTCCATTTTGCTGAAATTTCATTGCAGCAACTCAAAATGGTAATCAGTAGTTTGTATGGCCCCCACATGCTTGTATGCATGCCTGACAATGTCGGGGCATGCTCCTAATGAGACGACGGATGGTGTCCTGGGGTATTTCCTCCCAGATCTGGACCAGGGCATCACTGAGCTCCTGGACAGTCTGAGGTGCAACCTGGCGGTGTCGGATAGACTGAAACATAATCTCCTAGAGGTGTTCTATTGGATTTAGGCCTGGTAAGCGTGGGGGCCATTCAATGGTGTCAATTCCTTCATTCTCCAGGAACTGTCTACATACTCTCACCACATGAGCCCGGGCATTGTCGTGCACCAGGAGGAACCCAGGACCCACTGCACCAGCGTAGGGTCTGACAATGGGTCCAAGGATTTCATCCCGATACCTAATGGCAGTCAGGGTGCCGTTGTCTAGCCTGTAGAGGTCTGTGCGTCCCTCCATGGATATGCCTCCCCAGACCATCACTGACCCACCACCAAACCGGTCATGCTGAACGATGTTAATGTTCTCCGCAGCTTCTTCTTCGTCTGTCACGTGCTCAGGGTGAACCTGCTCTCTTCTGTGAAAAGCACAGGGCACCAGTGGCGGACCTGCCAATTCTGGTGTTCAATGGCAAATGTCATTCGAGCTCCACGGTGCCGGGCAGTGAGCACAGTGCCCACTAGAGGACGTCGGGTCCTCAGGCCACCCTCATGAAGTCTGTTTCTGATTGTTTGGTCAGAGACATTCACACCAGTGGCCTGCTGGAGGTCATTTTGTAGGGCTCTGGCAGTGTTCATCCTTTTCCTCCTTGGACAAAGAAGCAGATACCGGTCCTGCTGATGGGTTAAGGACCTTCTACAGCCCTGTCCCTGCCTGTCTCCTGGAATCCCCTCCATGCTCTTGAGTCTGTGCTGGGAGACACAGCAAACCTTCTGGCAATGGCACGTGTTGATGTGTCATCCTGGAGGAGTTTGACTGCCTGTGCAACCTCTGAGGCTCCAGGTATCGCCTCATGCTACCAGTAGTGACACTGATACTAGCCAAATGCAAAACTAGTGAAAAACAGTCAGAAAAGATGAGTAGGGAAAAAAATGTCAGTGGCCTCCACCTGTAAAACCATTCCTGTTTTGGGGGTCGTCTCATTGTTGCCCATTGTTAATTTCATTAACACCAAAGCAGCTGAAACTGATTAACAACCCCTTCTGCTACTGAACTGACCAGATCAATATCCCAGTGAATGGTGGACTTTAAATTGTTTGGAAATGGCCGTATAACCATTCCCCAATTGATGGCCGCAAGAACTGTTTTTCTAAGATAATTGCTGATGGCTTTCCTCCTTGGCATTGTGTTAACACACACCTGAATGCCCCAGACCAGCAAACTGCCAGAACTTCAGCTTTTATAGAGTTGGCCACACTTGATAATCAATTAATCTAAGGCATTTGATTAGCAGCGTCTGACCGCTACTTACCCTCTTGATCCCTATGGAAGCTGTAAGGGTGTACTTACTTTTTCACACATGGCTTCTCCATTTTGGCATTATTTTTATTAAATAAATGACACATTTATAATATGTAATGTGTTGTTTTTCTTATGTTGTATTTACCTAATTTTAAGACCTACTAAGGACCAGATGATTTCTATTATGTCCTGATACATATAACCATAGAATTCAAAGAGGGTGTACTTTCTTTTTCACACTCATGTATATATATAAGTGAATTCTGGTATACCTTGGTCCACTTATTTTGAAAGAAAATGATGTGAAACGGTGGCCCAATCAGCCTGAATTAATGTCTTATGTGTGCACTTGTTTGTATGCAACTTTTATATAACCTTGAGTTTTTAAAGTCTTCATTGTGTGCGTGTGGTCACCTATTTAGTGCATCAAGTGATCCAGTGAAGGTCTGCTCTTTGAACACTTTCAGCAGTGAGTAAAATCCAAATCCCAATAGTAATTACAATAAATTATACTACCCTGAATAAGCTGTTTCACACACCAGTTTACATGCAGTCCACAAAACAAAATAACTGAATTAACACAAATTAACTAGTTCAAAAGTTTACAAATGCTTTATACCTAATAATACTGCCTATGATCGACGACTGTATTTTTTCTGATAGTTGTTCATGAGTCACTTGTTTGCCCTGATCAGTTAAGCTGCCCAAAGTTCTTCAGAACAATCCTCCAGCTCCTGCACACTCTTTGGTTTTCCAGCATCTTTCCAACAATGACAATAAATGGTTGAGATAGTTTTCACACAATCGAGGGACTCGAGAATACAACATGATGCATTAAGAGTCGGGCGTGTAAATGATTTTGTCTTTTGGAAAACATGTAGCTTATGTGCCTTCTGAAGGACAGTACTAAATTGAATAAGATCTATTTAAAGGTCTTATTTAATTTAGTATTGAATGCTATAAAACTTCAGTATGCAGCAATCCCCTAACTCTTAAAGGGATAGTTCACCCAAAAAATAAAAATTGTCATAATTTATTCACCCTCAAATTGTTCTAAATCTGTACGAGTTTCTTCAAAAGGAGTTATTTTAAAGAATGTTAGTAACCAAACAGTTGCTGGTCCCAAACGTTCTTCAAAATATCTTCTGTTTTCAACAGAACAAAGAAACAGTTCGACAGGTTTAGAACAACTTGAGGGTGACAATTTTTATTTTGGGGTGAACTATCCCTTTAATGTGGCATGTTGCTTTCACACAGTCATGGATAATCCAGGTAACGACACTATTCAAGTGCATGTACACTTTTGAACTGGTTCATTTGTACAAATTCAGTTTTGTGGACTATAAACATCCGTTATGGAAACAGCAGTTGCACTTTATTTTACAGTACATGCACTTACAGTGTACTTAACCAAGAAAGTACTGGGTAATATAAGGTAACTACATGGGTTAATGTTAGGTTTAGGGGGGAGTACCTAAGGGTTAGTTACAATTATTATAATAAGTACATAGTATGTACATGGGGAACAGGAAGTAAAATAAAGTGCTACCAAAATAACTTTTTTAGGGCAGTACCAAAAAATCAAAATGCAATTTTTAGGATCCTTTTTTAATTATTAAAATGTTGCAGATTCTGCAAGGGCTATGTAAACTTATTAATCACAGATGTTCACTGAAGGTGGAGCAACATGTAGCAACAGTGTGTGGGTTTTTGTCATAGACTGTTCAGTGATTTAAAGCACAGTACGACCGAACAGTGAATCATGTTGTTGATTTTTTTTTTTTCCTTCTCTAAAACCTGCAATTTATCGTAATTCACAACGTTTCTAATTTTTCTATAACATATTGATCACAAAATTTATTCATAGTATTCATGGTGTCAAAGCTCTCAACAGCTCAATGGAACGAATCATGTTAAAGTTGAAGTGTGTAATCTATGCAGCACCAAACTAATGTGTAAAAATAACCAGCCATCAACTGCCTTATAGTTTTCTCTGCACATGAAGCTAGGATAGAACATAGTCAAATACAAATTGCACACTTCATTTTTGATGTTGTTAGACACTTTCTATCATTGAGCTTCCGTTGTTATTTTGCACAAACTTTTAATTAACCCATGAAGTGACCTAAAGCTGAGAGCCTGAAGGAAGAAAGTAATGAGACACCGAACTTTAACCGGTCAGGCCAGAAACCTCCGATCAAACAGTCAAGACTGCTGATTCTGATGCTATCATCACTAGAAAAAGATGAAAAAAAGAAAAGAAAATCTTAATATTCCCACCACACAGCATGTTACATGATAGCACAAATTCATTTCCACTTGCAGAACTATTCTCAAATGAGGGCACACAGATTACACTCAATAAGATCATTTGTTATTTTTACAATTTGCATGTATAACAAATAAACATTTAAAAAAAAAAAGATTAGAATGATGTACAGTATTCTGCTGTGCACACCACTACATCCATGGTTTCTGTCCAATGGGAGCTCCTGAGGCAGGACTGCTCATTGGTTGCTGCAGCACATGGGGAGTGGTCAGGAACAGGGAGGAATTCTCATGAGTCCAGAAAGAAAGAAAAAAAAAAAAAAAAAAAAGAGGAGGAATGCTCAGCCTTGCGTGTGTGAATGTGTTCTGATGAAGGTAGAGAAGAAGACGACAGAAGCTCTGAGCTCAGTTGCTGTAGATCTGTCCTTCGGGAGGCTGCGGCAGCTTCATGTTTTCTTTGCACATCATGAGTCGTCGCAGCTCCTGCAGGACCACGCGGATGCTGTAGGAATTCTGCCACTTGGCCAGTGAGGACACAGCTCGCATATCAACCTAAGTGAGCCAAAGACATTTACACAATGCATTAACCAGCACAAAAAGAGAGACAGAATTCGGCCAATTTTGAGGGTTTATTAAATGGTCAATTTGAGGAAAAAAAAAAAAAAAAGGCATAATCTTTGAGATGATCTGCTATGATGGGAATACAATTATGGCTAAAGATCACATGAGCAGCAGAGTATATTCACAAAAACTGCACAGCAGAGCTTTTATTATGGAAAACATGTTATGACATTTTGGGATCTATGATTTCCGCCAAGGGAACATTTAATGAAACTCTGACTTTTTCCTGTGTTTAAGTGCTATAATCAGGTGCATCTACCAACTTTGTTTTGGTAAGCCTTTCTCTGCAAGCATGTGAAAAACGAGCTGCTCAGATTAAAATATTCCAGCCCCTTAATCTGTACGTTTCAACCCACAGCGCCACCATTTGGTTTTCGCAAGCGACAACTGTGAACATGTACCAGCAACACTGGTCTTGGACTGCAGCTGTCCAGCACAGTTTAGCTACAGCCCTGATCAAACACACTTGAATGTCTTCAGGATTACTAAAGCTACGTGAAGGAAGGGGAGTTGGGTCGGACAGCAGCACTCAAGAACGACCGTCCCTGAGCTTGTGATGTGTCAGCTATGTTAACATTATCAGTGATCTGTTACCGGCTCCATAAACTCCTGGCATCTGAGCCAATAAGGACGCAGGGGTGTAATTTTATTTATGAAGGGACTGTGTTCAAATAAATTCATATACCAGTATGTGCAAGTCATTTTACACCAGACTGCTTTGCACACGATGGTCAGTAAAACACAGGATTTGCACAGAAGTTGATTCTTAAAGATGATCGATACTAACTGTTCATGGTCCAATTTTATTTTTATTAGGGTGACCATACATCTTTTTTTCCTGGACATTTCCTGGGCAGCGTTTCCCAAAAGCATCGTAAGCCTAAGTTGATTGTAGCTCCATTGCCAACAATGGAGCCCTGGCCAGTAGGGCTGAACGATTATGACAAAAATCAAAATCGTTGATTAATCCTTTGAAATCGTGATTGCGATTATTAATTACCATTATCACAATTTACATTTAATGATGTATTGAATAGCTTTATACCTTTGTTTGAAGCAACTGCATGCTATATGTGTGTATAAAAATAAAAAAACAAGCTGAAAACACGCCTCCTGAAATTTTTCATTTTTTTTTTTAGCATTAAACCTCAAATGTCAACTATACATTGGTTTGGGTTCTTCTTTAAAGGTGCCATCGAACGTTTTTTTACAAGATGTAATATAAGTCTAAGGTGTCCCCTGAATGTGTCTGTGAAGTTGCAGCTCAAAATACCCCATAGATTTTTTTTAATTAATTTTTTTAATTTTTATTTTTTTTAAACAAATTTTGAGGCATAATTAGAAATGCGCCGATTCAGGCTGCGGCCCCTTTAAATTTTGCGCTCTCCGCCCCCTCCCGAGCTCTCGACTCTATCATTGCATAAACAAAGTTCACACAGCTAATATAACCCTCAAAATGGATCTTTACAAAGTGTTCGTCATGCAGCATGTCTAATCGCGTAAGTATGGTATTTATTTGGATGTTTACATTTGATTCTGAATGAGTTTGATAGTGCTCCGTGGCTAAAGCTAACATTACACACTGTTGGAGAGATTTATAAAGAATGAAGTTGTGTTTATGAATTATACAGACTGCAAGTGTTTAATAATGAAAATAGTGACGGCTCTTGTCTCCTTGAATACAGTAAGAAACGATGGTAACTTTAACCACATTTAACAGTACATTAGCAACATGCTAACGAAACATTTAGAAAGACAATTTACAAATATCACTAAAAATATCATGTAATCATGGATCATGTCAGTTATTATTGCTCCATCTGCCATTTTTCGCTACTGTTCTTGCTTGCTTACCTAGTCTGATGATTCAGCTGTGCACAGATCCAGACGTTAATACTGGCTGCCCTTGTGTAATGCCTTGAACATGGGCTGGCATATGCAAATATTGGTGGCGTACATATTAATGATCCCAACTGTTACGTAACAGTCGGTGTTATGTTGAGATTCGCCTGTTCTTCGGAGGTCTTTTAAACAAATGAGATTTACATAAGAAGGAGGAAACAATGGAGTTTGCATGTACTGAACTCTTGTTATTCAACTATGCCAAGATAAATTCAATTTTTTAATTCGATAGCACCTTTAAATAATAATAATAAAAAAGTAAACATATGCATGGTATAATAAGGGTTTTTGCATCGGGTTGTTCTTGGAACTTAGATATAGGAACTTGCCACCAGGGTGGTTCCCCGAGAGCTAATGTTATTATTATACTATTGTGCGCATACACTGTGTCTGCGCAATTTCTCTGTTTGCAAGCTTTGGCACACATCTGTGTAGGTGCCTCCCACGAGCACAGCATGCAAGCAATTCGTATGATTTGATTGGTTGTCTGGGAACGT
Organism: Ancherythroculter nigrocauda; assembly: GCA_036281575.1. NCBI lineage: Eukaryota > Metazoa > Chordata > Actinopteri > Cypriniformes > Xenocyprididae > Ancherythroculter > Ancherythroculter nigrocauda. The sequence goes on from VTFQ01000022.1 coordinate 3,868,209, forward strand.
TGCAAACAAAGCACTAAATGGCTGCAAGGAGAGCGGACACGCCAGATTCCGGAGTGTGGTGAACTTCGAATCTCGCCGCCGCCACCGTTCAAGCTAATATCAGACAAAAGTAAACAGTAAGGGAAAACAATTCCTCATAAATTTGTTTCCAAAGAGACCAAATGAGAACCTAATGCCTAAATGCCGCCGTTTACGTTGTGTAAATGTTTGCTGAACGGGAGTCTGCATTTTTCTACATAATGACAAACAACTTGTTTCTAAGCCGGTGATAAACGCTCTTATCGAACTCTAAACACCAAAAGTGTGTGACAAATCATTAGAGATACATTGTAAATATGGAAAACAATATGCAAACGATGTTTGTGTGCATCTTGTAATAATAATAATAAAAGCAATCTTAATTAGTGTTGTCACGATACCAAAATTTTGACTTCGATACAATACCCAACTTAAATATCACGATACCGATACTTAAACGATACTACGGCAAAAACCTAAAACAGCAGGAAAATCAAATCGGGATGTTTGACAGCAAGATGCTTTTGACTCCCTTCACTTGCGTTATTTTGTAACATTTTTTGCAGACGGGCTTTGTGGTGTCCGTGGGCTTGCCATGGCTGTCAGCAATGTATGCAAAATAATGCCATATTTCGCTTTGTGCATCTGCTTTCTCAACAATTTGTGGACTGTCTGCAAGAGCACCTGTATTTGCAACCATACCTCTCGTTTCGTCACCATAAAAGCCGTTGCGCAGTTGAGAGGAATAAACACGCACTCAGTGTGCCTTAGAAGCGGCGCGCTGCACGCACACTGCCCCCTGCTGTCGCACATTAGGAAATACAGCTGGCACTCAAAGTACCGCTACTAATAAAATGAAGAACCGGACCGTTTTTAAAAGCAGGGTATCGCGATACCTTTCTAGTACCGGTATATCGTGCAACACTAATCTTAATATTGGTCATATCATTTTGAGATAATGCGTGCCAAATGCATTCTGTAAAGACCCTGAGTTCCCTACGCTCATCCATCGTGTCAACATTAATTTTGTCTATGATAAATCTGCAGAAACACATCGACAGAATTCGTTTTTGTTGCTAATGTTTTGCTTCTTGTTTATTGAAATTGTCTGTGTACTGTGTACAAACTTCCATCAAATTGAATGGAGAAATCTTTAAATGGTAGGCTGTCATGTCTACAGACGCACCAGCCAGAATCGGCTCTAAGTCGTGCATCTTCAGATGCGGAGCCGTGCACAAAAACACACAAAACACATCTAAAATGGGAAAGAGTTGTGCGATTGACAGACAGACTTTACAAACTGCCGAAAGCTACAGAAAAGAGAAGCAAATGGATCGCTGCAATTTACAGACACAACTGTAATCCAGGCAGCAAGACACGGATTTGAAGTTACCGTTTTGTGTCAGATATTTTGAGGTAAAATCATACCCTAGGTTATATATATTGTATTAATATTGTATTGTTATTAAATATTTACCATATTATAGTCTGCATAACTATAATTTATTTTGTCAGTATTTATGAAGGAAAAAAAAAACACCCATTATGATGAGCCTTGAGTACCACAAAGGGGGACTGGTTAGATAATGTTAGACAAAACCAGTTCTTCTTACAAAGCAAGTATAGATAGAGTATATCTAATATATGCATATGACAAGAGAAGCAGATGAGGAAGTGCTGAAGTACTCAATATTCAGTTGTACTTACCACACCATTTGAGTTATGCACTCCATTCAAGTTGATCTTCGTCACAAAGCGAACAAAAGGGGGCGTTTCTGGATATCTTGGTCCACATTCTACTCTGAGGCTGTACATCCTGTTCTCATAGATAGTCTGCATGAATAAAACAAATATCATCATTATGACAGGATTTCTTCAGGTTTTATAAAGGATAATTTAAGACCTTTTCAATAACTTAAAAGGAACACTTCACTTTTTTTTTTTTTTTTAATTTTCCGACTCCCCTAGAGTTAAACAGTTGAGTTTTACCGTTTTTGAATCCATTCAGCCGATCTCCGGGTCTGGCGGTACCACTTTTAGCATAGCTTAGCATAGTTCATTGAATCTGATGAGACCGTTAGCATCTCGCTCAAAAATGACCAAAGAGTTTAGATATTTTTCCTATTTAAAACTTGACTCTTTGGCTGAATGGATTCGAAAACGGTAAAACTCAACTGTTTAACTCTAGGGGAGTTGGAAAATGAGCCCATTTTCAAAAAAAGTGGAGTGTTCCTTTAAAACAAAAAGAAAAAGAAAAAAGAAAATATAAAACACAATACATCAATATGTTCTTTAGATTTAAATGTCTAGGGAGAAACTCGAGTTATATTAGCAACACTTCCGAGTCTGAAAATTCAACTTCCAACAGATATCCAGATGTTCTTCCTCAGTAGTTTTGTCTTGTTTTCCCAATGCAATTGTTTAAAGATTCTTAAATCAAGATACATTTACTTGATATGCAAAATGACAAAAATAAGAAGTCTTATGAAACTGATCAAAATGAACTGAGTTTATGATTAAAGCAAGAACAAATATCTGCCAGTGGGCTCAGAAAAATCTACTTCATTCAAAGGGAGGTTTTCATAACTCATTTGCAGATATTTGTCCATGTTTTAAATATAAACTCACTTAATCTTTCATTTTATATTTGCATTTCAAGTAAACATATTTTGATCCAAGGATGTTTACATGTTTGTATTGAAAACAGAACAAAAATACTGGAGGAAGATATTCATTTTTTTGCGATGCATGAAACATTTAATGCTGTGACTTTATGAATTTAAAACCTTCTGCTCTGATTTAAGACTTTAAGACCCGCAGAAACCCTAATTCTAAAACGATATCACACTGATGACTCCCATATTTAAAAACACATTGGTGAAACTCATCAACAGTTTGGAACAGTATCTTATCAGCCTAGCAAACACAAAGAAACGTAAGATGGTGCACAAAACAAAGAAATAAACAGAGAACAATGAAGATGCCAGGTTTGGTCTGGTCCCTATAATGGAGAAGGATTGGACGCCCCTGGATTAAGTCTATTTTTTATTTCCACCAGGGACATAATGCCCCAAACAGACTAAAACACATGCTCTTGTGCAGTTCATGAACACTAGAAGTCAAGCATATTTGGGCCTTCTTCAGTTGATAAGAGTGTTGGATGATTAATTTTGTTAATCTTATATGAGTTACATAGATTTCCTTATATGATCTTTGCATAAGGGTCAATAACGTGACATTTTTTTGTCCAAAGGCCTTAATAATAATAAAAACAAAGATATGACATCCAAAGTATGTAAGGTAGTACAACTAGATCTCTTATTGAATCCAAAAGCTTTTAATTATTTGCTTCATATAAAGGTATTTTAAAGATTTTGAAGTGTCAGATGGTCATTTGGTTTAACCGTCCAAAGGCCAATACAGCCATTTCATTTGTGATTAAAATATCTTAAAATGTAATAAATGTATGCAGTCTTTATTCTGGCATGATTTTATAACATCATATCTCAGCATAGTGCAAAATGGTATTAAAATTTTGTGTAATAATTTGTTACATTTATCGCTTTTCTGGATAAAAAAAATGACTTTATTTTGCTGGAGTTTATTTTGCCCCATAAAAATGATTTTATATTTTTATTAATTAAACTGATTGTTTATTATTTTTCAGTTATAAATCTCTTTAATATTTAAAGATGTTAACTGTAATCTTATGTTGCAAAATGATAATTTACAAAGGATTAAATTAATCACAATTATTTAATGAATGAAGCACACAAAAATATGACAAAGCCCTAAAACAGACAATTAATCGGCATAACTGCAATTATTTTTCAGACAATTAATCGTCAGTCAAATTTCATAATCGAGATAGGCCTAGTTGGTGCTTTGTCAGTGTCCTCTTTACTTTGCCATATTTTTCACTGTGAGAAAATGGATGTGAGAGTTGGCAAGCAATGAAAAAGGTTTTGCCACAAACTCAACTTCGTTATCTTGATATCGCGAGACAGCTTTTCACCTCGACGAGAAATATCATCTGTTTTAATATCACAAAATCTCATGGCACGAGATCTAGTCACACCCTTACTGGTTTTGATGTAAAAAGCTTATCAACATTATAAGTGGACTTCAGAAAAAAAAAAAAAAGTGTAATTCATGACCCCTTTTAAAATTAAATTCTTGCCATGTTGATTTTTCATACAGCACAGCAGTTCAATATGCATTTGCAATCATGCTAATATTTGAGAAAAACAGCAATCCTGCATTTTGCGTCATGAATTTTGGGCCATTCTAACAGGCTAGTAAGCGCTCTGAATGCACACTCGCAGTAGTCCATCATACATACTAGGCTCCATCACAGTGAATGCATTGGGCTCTGAAGGCGTGTTTGGGTTTTGCAAAATAAGTGACATACTCGATAATGTCAGCTCACACATTGTTAAAATTACAATATTATCATAGATGATACATATCGCACATCCTTACATCAAAGTGTAGTAATATGCCTTTTTTCCCCTCAGTAATATTGTTATTGGCATATTTGGTTCTTTTCAGAGTCATGCAGAGTGCATTTTCTAATACCATAAACACTGACCTCTTGTTTTTCTGAGTAGACACATGTGAAATGATAAAAATATTATAGAATTATTCATGCACAAGAATATGAATCTACACATATTAAGTCAATAGGGCCCAGAAAGCTAGTAGAACTGACCCTCGGGGGTCCGATGATCATTCCTCTCCAGCGTGTGAGGGTCATGTCCTCATCGTCTTCCAGACCCCAGCTCACCGTCCCATCTCCAACACCCTTCTGACCCTCCTCAAGCTCCTCCAGCAGCCGGAAGTTACGGGGGACTTTCACGCCTGTGAAAACACACACAATAACGTTAACATCTGCTGCTGAAATAATGTTCAAAACAGATTCCGCAGGGGAAACTGCTCGCTGATATAGAAATTCTGAGTTTACATATGGCTGGAAATGTATTTTTAGTTTTCTAAGCCAGCCAGTGTAAAAGATAATTCCCAATTCTACTGTCAGTGAGCTTGATTTCCTGAAGGTGAACGTTTCCTGAAGGCCCGTTTCTGACTAACAAACACTGGATTAAGGACAAAGACTCAGTTGAGCATGATACTGATAATGAAACCAGGAAGTGCAGTCCCAAGAACTTTTGTTTTGTGATATTAGTTTAAATTGGATTGCAAACTACTGCCATGCACTGTTGTAGTATTTTTCCTATTCATTTTTCCCACATTTTTTTTTTTTTTAAAGTGTGCGAAAAGGCTACAATTTAATGAAGCACTGCAAACGACAATCAAATAAAAAGGATAGAGAACTATAAAACTATTTATGTAGATATGCTGATTGTTTATAAAGAAACATTGTTTGCAAAATATATATTATATATATATATATATATATATATATATATAATATATATATATATATATATATATATATATATATATATATATATATATATATATATATATATATATATATATATATATATATATATATATATATATATATATATATATATATATACACACACAAACATTTAAATAGTTTGACAGCGTAGGAAGACTATTACGTCATACGCGGTATTTCATGGGAGTGGGCGGAGCTGAAAAGAGTTATTTTGGCATTATTTGCTTGCCGTGATTATCTGAGTCGGTGGAGATTTTTTGCAGAATCATGGGTAGAGTTTTATTGTTAAATATGGTCATTTAAAATACAGGCTGATAGCTTCAACAGAATTAATTCCCTTATGGACAAAGTGAACAGCAGTTGAACTCTATAACACATGAACAAATAATTTTATTAGCTTCCAATAAAGTGTGTAGGCATCCAAGGAACTGCCCTTAGCTGGTTCAGATCTTATCTTAGTAATAAGAATCTTTTCAGTAGGTATTGGTCGCGCCGTTTCATCTGTAGCTCCGCTTACCTGTGGTGTTCCCCAAGGATCTATTCTAGTTCCCATTTTGTTTTCATTTTACATGCTTCCACTAGGTTCAATTTTTAGGAAGCATGGAGTGTCTTTTCATTTTTATGCAGGCGACACCCAAATCTATTTAACTTTATAACATAATGACAAGCAAGTCCTAGAAACCTTGCTTGCAGATTAGCTGATGTATGATCTTGGATGTCTCTGAACTTTTTGCATTTAAATGAGGGTAAGAGTGAAGTAATTGTCTTTGGGCTCTCAGTGGGAAAATGAAAACCAAATATTAATTGTGGTCATTTAAATTATTATATCAAACCAACTGTGAAAAATTTGAGTTCTTTTTGATTCTTCCCTTAAGTTTGACCAACATATAAATACAGTAGTTAAGTCATGTTTTTTTCATCTTAAACTTTTGTCAAAAGTTAAAACTTTCCTGTCTTTTAAAGATCTTGAAAGTATGTTTTTGTTTTATCTCGATTGGACTACTGTAACTCATTGTATGTTGGATTACCTCAATCCTCTATGTCACGGCTTCAGATGGTCCAAAATGCCGCAGCCAGGTTTTTAACTGGGGTTCGTAAACGAGAGCACATTACTCAGATTTTAGTGTCTCTTAATTGGTTGCCAGTGTGTTATAGAGTTGAATTTAAGATTTTGCTGTTCGTTTTTAAGTCTTTAAATGGTCCGGCACCTTCCTATTTGTCAGACCTTTTAAGCGTGAATAAGTCAGTTAGATGATTGTGATCCTCAGACAGTATTACTTGGCAGTGGCCGGTCCTAAGTTATGGAACGGTCTTCCTTTATCTGTAAGAACTGCTTCGTCCGTATATGATTTTAAATAGAAGTTACAGTCTTATCTTCTTACTCTTGCATTTCATTAATTATGACTCTTGGTTTCTTAAATTTAATGATGTCTTTTTATTATTACTGTGTCTTATTTTATTCTTTTCTCTGTACAGCACAGTGGTCAACAGGGATTGGTAGTATTTATGATACATGTATTTCAAATACAAAAATAGTATTTTGTAATTTGTATTTGATAGGGTTGATGAAAATTTGTTTGTATTTTTGTATCAAAATACTTTAGTGTTTTAAATGCGGCCTCTGATTGGTCCTCAGACTCGCCCAGACTTATTGAGCTCAGAACAGATGTTAAGTTTTGGTGTTTGTTTTAGTAGCCTAGGCTAAATAGTTTACCATTTTACATAATGTTCTTGAAAACTATTATAGCGAGCTGCAGTCCCCTATATTTATGATTAACAATCAATTGATTAATTAGTTAGAAACTAGTTGCTATGAATACAGGTGCCATCAGTTGTCTTCTTATAAATGACTTGTTTGTCATTGAGTCAGTGTTGCTGATGCAAAGTAGGCCCTTCATTATCAAACACCAAGTAACTAAATTAGGATACAATGGACTATATGCACGGTTACTTCCTGGTTGTCGTTAAGCCAGCTCGGGCATTTCCGGTGATCTGTTAGCTGTTCATTCTGTAGTCACTGTACATCGACACAAAACCATCTATGGTTGACTTTTTAATGTTGTATTCATATTTTAATGCAGTATCACATTTACCTAATTTGCCAATAAACCAGTTGTATTGATTGCAATAAAGACGAAGCTATTCAGACCGTTTAAAAACACTGTGTCTGTAGACACACACACACATTTTTTCCTCAGCACTTCAAATGTTATTTTTAATGTGGTGACCACAAACATTACTTGTTCATCCTTCTGAGATTGTCCCCATTGTAAGAACCGATCGTTTAAAAATGTAGTAAATTCATCATTTGATAGAAAACACTTATTTAAAAATTAAAAAAAAAAAAGACAATATTACCACTTTAACCAGCAGGTGGCGGCAAAGTAGCATGTATTTGTGCATTTGTGAGCCATTTCCTCTAATCGTTTTTCACTTCGTTTTTGACTAAATATTAAACATTATAAAATAACTAGGTTTACAAATACATTTTGTCAATGTGAAGTATGAAATACTTACAAAATCTTAAGAAAAACAATAACTTTTATAGTGAATTAATTAAACAGAAAGTGAGTACCGCACTTTTACCTTGTAATCACAGCAGCTGTCAGTCAATTCAGCGCAAGATCTATGATTTCAGCACACTTATAAAAACACACATTTTATTCAATGAATCTAATTAAAGTGCACAATAAATATTTAATTTTGAAGCTTTTTTCACATAGAACTGTGAAAACTGATAGTCGAACTGAATTTAGTCGAGGAGGAACACTGAGGTATGTCTTTATTTATTTATTTTTTATGCGTGTTACGTTTGAATAACTAAATTATTGCTATGCCTGTCTATTTAAGTGACTATATTCTTATTATAAACTAAGTATTACACTACTGATGCTCAACACACCAGCAAATGACATCTCACCGGAAGTTTTCGAGCTGGCTTATATTAATGCGGAAGTTCTAAAGAACGCTCCGTGCATATAGTCCATTATGAGTCATGTGCAAACTTAAACGTTAAACTGCTGGTTACTTTAAAACTAACCTTCATCTGGGAGATCACAGGGATATGTGAATATTTGATCTGTTAAAGCCACAATATGTACATTTTCATCGCTAATGGTCCCTTATTCAGTCACTTCTCCTTGATTTTGTGGAATCATGGGATGTGTTGTCTTCACGTCAACAGCCAGTGGAAAAGAATCGGATGGGACTCTGGCAGAAATCATGTTCATGGATGCGATTATTAACATTACTGTAGTATGAAGCAGAGCAGGGCGAGTGATGTTGGAGCTGAATGAGACCGCTGGAGCAATTGATAATGAGAGACAAGCGCGACACGTCTCGAGAGCAGCGGAGCTTTTATTATGCCACAGTCGGCGCTTCTGCTTTTTTCGGTCTAGCGTATGTGTAAAGCAGTGCTGTTTATCATATTAGATACATTTGAGCATGTTGAAAGTTGTTATAGTGCTACTCTGTGTTCATTCGGCTATGAGACACTTGTTGTAAACTAGATCGATATTAGTCATGGTAAAACATGGTACTCACGGTAAATCAAAAAAACGAGATTTAAACAAGAAGCTACATAACATGATTAGTTTTCTGTCAATGAATGAATCCAAACAGTTCCTCATCTGTCTAATAAATCATATAATGTGTTTTATTAAGCAGATGAGGAATATAATGCGCCTTTAGTGTTTCCATGGTTTCTACAAAATAAAACCAGAAACCGAGGGATTTAAACATTCTTGGAAACATTTGAGATAATGTAAGTACACAAGTCAACAAAATACGGTCAAACCAAAAATTATTCAGACATTTTTGGTATATTTTTTCTAGTGGGTGCAGGCCACTATAGTTCATTTATGTAAGTGAGGATAGCAAAATAAAGTAAACTGTGACATCTTATACCCAAAAGTTCTTCATACACCAGTATACCATACTACCAGACACTTCGACCTGACCATGTTTTGCTTAAGTGTTATCTGACATAATTAAGATAATTTCTGACACAGTTACACTTTGAGATCTTGTCATATTTTATTACACATACACATTTTTTAAACTATAGTGAACAAACTGTATTAAAGGGTTAGTTCACCCAAAAATGAAAATTCTGTCATTAATTACTCACCCTCATGTCGTTCCACACCCGTAAGACCTTCTTTCATCTTTGAAACACAAATTAAGATACTGTAGTTGAAATCCGATGGCTCCATGAGGCCTTCATAGGGAGCAATGACATTTCCTCTCTCAAGATCCATAAAGGTACTAAAAACATATTTAAATCAGTTCATGTGAGTACAGTGGTTCAATATTAATATTATAAAGTGACGAGAATATTTTTGGTGCGGCAAAAAAAAAACAAAATAATGACTTATTTAGTGATGGCCGATTTCAAAACACTGCTTCAGGAAGCAACGGAGCATAAATTAATCAGTGTATCGAATAATGATTCGGATCGCGTGTCAAACTGCCAACGGCTGAAATCACGTGACTTTGGTGCTCCGAACAGCTGATTCGATACACTGATTCATAACGCTCCAAAGCTTCCTGAAGCAGTGTTTTGAAATCGGCCATCGTTATTTTGTTTTATTTGGCGCACCAAAAATATTCTCGTCACTTTATAATATTAATATTGAACCACTGTACTCACATGAACTGATTTAAATATGTTTTTAGTACCTTTATGGATCTTGAGAGAGGAAATGTCATTGCTCCCTATGAAGGCCTCATGGAGCCATCGGATTTCAACTACAGTATCTTAATTTGTGTTTCAAAGATGAAAGAAGGTCTTACGGGTGTGGAACGACATGAGGGTGAGTAATTAATGACAGAATTTTCATTTTTGGGTGAACTAACCCTTTAATGAATTAAATGTTCAAGGTGTCAACATTGTTCTAGAGGTTTTTGTATATTTTAATCCAAAAATCCTACTGTACATATTGTGCCTTTAACTGGTTGCACATGTCAGATTTATTGCATGACTTTATCGCATCAAACAGGCCAATGGAAGGTTTGCGAAGAAATTTCATGCTCCTTTGTAAAAGTATTTTTTTTAGTATTTTTAAAATACAGTAATTTATTTTGATACATGGAGTGGCTGCTGTACTTTGTAGTTTATTTTGATACACTTAAAATTAAGGTATTTGGTATTTTATTTTAAAATACATGTATTTTTGCCCAACCCTGGTGGTCAACTTTTGTTGTGTTTATTTGTGCTTTATAAATAAATGAAATGAATAAAAAGAGCAAAAATTACATGCATGTGCATATGATGTGACAAAATGTCTCTCTCTCTATATCTCATATATTATATATATATATATATATATATATATATATATATATATATATATATATATATACATACATATGAGATATAGAGAGAGAGACATTTTGTCACATCATATGCACATGCATGTAATTTTTGCTCTTTTTATTCATTTATATATAAAAGATGTCAACTGTGTGCTGATAAAATAGCTTATAGAGAAATGTTTTTAACCAGAACAAAGCAACTTACATATGAATGCACATTAAAAATGTTATAATGCTTATCAGATAATTAATGTTAGATATTGTGTTTAAATGGAAGAGGTTATGAAGTGAGGTTTTCATTGTTTTTTGGGTCTGTAAAGATCACATAAGTCAATGGCTGTGCCTCAAATTAGCCAGCTGCCTACCTAGACAGCACTTTGATATACGTATTCTTAAACATAACGAGCTGCCAACCTAGAAAGAACTTATAAAACATCACTGAAGTTAAACTGACACAGAACGCGTCTGAGATACACAGGACTGCAGTCTAGATAGGCAGCTCACCCGGTTTTGAGACACAGCCAGTGTATTGTGTTGTTTCTCTATCATGACGCTGCAGTTGAATAAGCTACATGGCTAACCGACAGAATAGGCTGATTACATTAAAAACCTGTTGTATTTTCACCCATATACATTAAGAACCATGTATCTGAATCTTAAACTATTTAAAACTGACTCAAACATAAAGTCCATCGACATTAAACGCGATATATGACACGGATTTGACAGGCTAATGCTGTGCAAACACACCCACATGAATGCTGAGACGCTAAACACAGCAACACGAGTGAATATTTCAATTAAAGTATACTTTTCCAGCGTTTTACCATATCATAACACTCGGTGTGCTAAAGAAAGAAATAATCTGATACAATAGCAGTTTTTCATAAATTTACCTGATCCGGCGGCGGCCGCCATCTTGTTGCTCAGCAGCGGGGACGCGCCAACAGTGAACAATCTCCTCATGAATAATGCATGAGAATAATCAGTGAACTGGATGTTGAAGTTCACTCTGGTGCGTTTATATACTCAAAACTGCATTACTGCTCCACAATCCAATATATTTAAAAATGACCTTTCCTATAAATGACTGCAACTGTTGTTGTTAATGTATTTTGTTTTCTTTATATAGCATATGATGACTGTCGGAGCATTTTTGAGAGGAGACATTATTAAATTTGCAGATGATTCTGTGTCTCTCTTCACTGATTCAGATGGTAGTCATGAACTAGTGGTAGATCATTTTATTCAGTGGTGTGATACTTTATATACTGATGCTTTCAAAACAAAAGAAATGTATTGATTTTCGTAAGAACAACACTGTTGTGCATGCTATCATAAGGGACAGCATAGCCATATTTAGGGACAGTACTTGATGATAAATGATATTTTAAGGCACTGATATTAATAGAGGTAAATCTCTTAAGCATATGCATTTTATGAGCAAACTTTGTAGTTTTAATATGCATGTTTTTTTGTTTTGTTTTTTTTGTTTTTTTTTTTAATGAAAATGTTTTTATTAGGCCTATTGATCTTATCTTTCTTCATTGTTGGTATGGCAATCTCTGTAAGAAATAGGGGTAAGTTAAAGGGTTAGTTCACCCAAAAATGAAAATAATGTCATTTATTACTCACCCTCATGCCGTTCCACAGCCGTAAGTCCTTCATTCATCTTCAGAACACAAATTAAGATATTTTTGATAAAATCCGATGGCTCAGTGAGGCCTCCATAGCCAGCAATGACATTTCCTCTCTCAAGATCCTTTAATGTACTAAAAACATATTTAAATCAGTTCATGTGAGTACAGTGGTTCAATATTAATATTATAAAGCGACAAGAATATTTTTTGTGCGCCAAAAAAACAAAATAACTTTTCAACAATACAGTGATGGGCCAATTTCAAAACACTGCTTCATGAAGCTTTACGAATCGAATCAGTGACTTTGAAATCGGCCCATCACTATATTGATGAAAAGTCGTTACTTTGTTTTTCTGGTGCACAAAAAGTATTCTCATCACTTCATAACATTAAGGTTGAACCACTGTAGTCACATGAACTGTTTTAAATATGTCTTTAGTAGCTTTCTGGGCATTGAAAGTGTTAATTATCTTACTGTCAATGCAGGCCTCACTGAGCCATCGGATTTCATCAAAAATATCTTAATTTCTGTTCTGAAGATGAACGAAGGTCTTACGGCATGACATGAGTAATTAATGGCAGACATTTCATTTTTGGGTGAACTAAGCCTTTAAGATTAAAGTGGGGACCGACTTAAAGTGACAGTTCACCCAAAAATGAAAATTCTATCATCATTTAATCACCCTCAAATTGTTCAAAATTTGTATAAATTTCTTTGTTCTGCTGAACACAAAGGAAGATATTTTGAAGAACGGTTTTGGGGCACCATTGACTTCCATAGTATTTTTTTTCCTACTACTGAAGTCAATGGTGCCCCAAAGCAGCATGGTTACAAACATATATCTTCCTTTGTGTTCAACAGAACAAAGAAATGTATACAGGTTTGGAACAACTTGAGGGTGAATAAATGATGATAGAATTTTCATTTTTGGGTGAACTGTCACTTTAAGGAATATTGCACAAAATTATGAAATCCTTTCTGATGTCACACATCCGTTGTGTACTGAATTTCAACTGCTTCCCTTTGGCCTGGAGATTTAAACTCCCCTTGTGTTGTGTTGCTGTACATGTATACTGATGTCTACATAGCAAATTGCCTTTCAAGGGCAATAATGTTGAGTATTAGAATATGTAAGCTTAGCAAAAGCATGCAAAAAAATAATAATAATTGATCACACAGATTTGCAGTGACAAGGAAAGTATGGGTCAACCAGTTTGGGCCAAAGTCCTGTACAGTTTAGCTCCAACACACCTGCCTGGAAGTTTCTAGACCTTGTAAGCTGGCTGAGGTTGTTTCATTAGGGTTGGAGCTGAACAGAAACAGTGGCAGGAACAGGACTAGTTCAAGCCATATCTGAAAATGTTATTATTTATGGGACCATTTGACTTTTTTTTCTTTTTCTGGAAAGTCTCTGCAAGTTTTTCGGCAAAACAGACAAAAAGTTTTCTAAAAATTCAAAATATTAGAAAATGTTGCAGGCTGAAATGGAAAACATTTAAGCAAAACAAAAATTCAAATTCACATATTATAGCACCATCTAGTGTCAGAAAAATCTCTTTGCTCTTCTTGTAGCCTATCTGTGGCAATCCCACCAACTTTGATGTCTACGGGCAAGATACTTTTAGGGAAGAAGAAGAGGAATAAAATTTGAAATATATTACACACATATTTTGACATGGATTACACTGTCCTGCAACTCTAACCCTAATCTGAACTACCAATATCATCAGAGTCACAAATGTGATCAGGGTTTGAGCCAAACCTACAGCACTGTATTTGAGGAACCCTGAGCTAGAGTATTCTTTTTTACTGCCTTATCTAATGTTAATTAAAGTTACTGCCTGAAGTAAAAGGCTAGTGGTATCTAACCATGATACTACACGTTACTATCATGAATACGTAAAATAAACTACAAAATTGCATTTATATTTTCTTATGTTATACCACTTCTGAAACCATAGTATAGTTAACTGTCCCTGTTTTACTTTACTTTTTCTCAGCAGTGGAGGTGATATTACAGTGTTGTTGACTTAACTAAACTGAATGAAATTACAGTTAAATATGCATGGTGATTTTGGAAATACAGCATTTAATGTTTAATACAATCATGTAATATAAAAAAAAGTCAGTTATAAAAAGTAACAGACTTAAATGGAATATACATTTGATTGCATTTTATTTATTTTTAGGCAGATAATGGTAATAAAGACAATGCATCATTGCTGTTATGAACACGCTCCAAGACTCAAAGATTGAGAATCCAAACGCAGTATTTTATTAGTCAGAGGGTAATCCATGATTGTAATCAAAAGCCAGGCAAGGGTCAAAACACAGATGAGCAGTCCAAACAAAGAGAATATCCAGAAGAAGGCAAAACAGGGAAAAAAGAAATAACAAAAAACCAAGAAATAATGAAGGCTTAGAAACACAGTTACAACAGACTACAATACTTGACAGAGAATGAATGAATGAACCAGGCTTTTATAGACAGAGTAAATGAGGTTAATGACAAACCCCTGTGAACCATCATGGCTGATAGACCGGGCAGTGGGTTATGGGTAATGGAGTCTTTGACAATAATAATGGTCCAGGTTGGAGTGCCCTCTGGTGGCACTGACGGGCACTCTCATTGGTGATCGTGACAATTGCATTATATGTTATCATTATTGTTTTTGGTTTATTACAGTTGCATTTCCCTTGTCCTCATGAGCCTAAGGGGTTATTTATTTTTATGTACGGATTTACATAGTCGAATCCGATTCGAATCAGATTGCCTATATTCGACTGATAGTCGAATCATAATTGGGGGGGGCTTGAAAAACAGTAGTCCACTAGAGAGTGTGCACGGACTTTTAAATGTTCGCGCGCTGAACTGTGCACGAGATGGAGCGGGACACGGAAAATGAAGTAAGGCCTGGCTATAGTCTACGCGCGGCTTAAGACAACTTTTATTTTCTTTCACACACAGCACAGAGAAACATCTTTCTAATAAACCGACCAAACTGCCTGTCAAGTGATAGACGAAACTGACAATCTTTTTTAAACAAATGAAAGGCAATGTGGATAAACATTCACAGCCACGATGTACAGAACACTCTCAAGGATATAGAAGAAAATGAATGAAAACATTTTGGATCAATAAACTTTATATATTAATAACTGCAGAAAGGCCACACTGCAGATAGGTAAACATTACATATGTCGGCAAATCAAATCTACATCGGCTAAATTGTCTGTGCGAGCAAGCTTTAACTAATGTACAGCGCAACATTGATGCACCAAAAAACAAAAAAAATAATTAATTTAATTTAAAAAAATTATATATATTTTTTTATCAAACATTAATTTACAGAATTGAATTAGAACAGAATATACCGTTCTAATAAATGAAAATAGCCTAATTAAAAAAATGAAATATGATCAAGTCAAACTGCAAAATGCCTGAAGTGCAGGGGAACATATATTCAAAACACAAGCCAGAAATAGTTAAATTAGGTAACCCAGAGTGATCAATAAATAAATTAAAATGAAAGAAATTATTAAAATAACGAAAGCCTAGCTAGAATTGTCAACTTGTCTTTTTAGATCGACAATAAACGCTAAACTGGAGTGGCAGTCTTTTTAGCTAAACATTAACAGAATCCAAAAATCAAATTACAAGCGGCTGAAATAGTTTGAAATCACTTGTAGCTACCCTACCTGATTGAGAGACAAAAATCCAGTCTTTCACGCAATCTGCCTGTGTCCGTTTGAGTCTTTTCAAACAGCACGCTATAGTCAGCTCGTTGGCCGGCAGAAGCGCGCCGCAGTGTTTGTCGTTGTTGAGTTCTAGGACATGAGCTGTTGGCACAGTGTGCATCATACGTTTTTTTGATCATCTTTTACCATTTCAAAGTGCATCCAATTGTACACTTTATCCCAGACATTGTTGAAGATTTAATCCCTGCCGTAAAGATGCTCATCTGCCGGTCACAGATCATGGAAATGAAACTTAAATCGGTCACAGGTTGGATTTATTCACGCACATTAAAAATATTTATTAAAAGCTTCTTTTTTTTCACATTTTTATTTATAGTATTAACATAATAGGCTGTATATTAACCTATTGGGAAAGAACCGGTATGTCTATGTAAAATCAGATATTGAGCACCCCCATTTCTCGTCTCATAACACCTCTGCGACGATTCGACTGTGAGATTGGTAGTCGAATCAGGCTCCTCCTATCGAAGATTCGAATCGTCGAGTATTCGGGGTCACCCCTAATATCTTTTAAGTTATTATTCAACATATCTGGTTTCAAGGGTCCTAAACTGTTTATCCCCAACAGTTTATGGTGGAGAATGCGGGCAATCATTCTTCGGTGACATCCCTGGCTAAACAACAAACAAGGTAAGAAGCTGTTTTATTATTTTGTTAGGGCTGTCTGGTTGGAAGGGTTGAGAGAACTGGGAAGTGAGACAATGAGTTTACGTACACACTCAGACGTGAGTGTGGTGCACCAGATCATTGGATACAGGCTGGTGTCACGCCATCTGAGGGAGATGGTGGGTGATAACTCCACTCCATTGAGGTGGTCGGAGGAACACTGGAACCCAGAGGCAGAAGGTGTTGAAATAACTCCTTCCTATTGAAGGGTAGGAGGTCACTAGTAAGCCGGTTTGCTACTAGTGTCTCATGAACCAAAGTTCTCTGACTCTTCCATTCAGACAGGGGTGCCCTGAATTTAGTGATTTAGTGAAGAAGCTTTTTGTTAAATACGACGAAATAGAGATAGGGTTGGTTGGTCAAGGATGCATCAGGAACGATCCCAACGAAAATAAAAATTTTGTGACCCTAATTGGCTTGGACCAGTATATATAACTGTGATTTTGGAGTATACTTTGCAGTTTCATCAAGCAGAAGCCAAAGCTGTGTTTCTCAAAGATCGCCGCCTCCATCTCTTTCAGGTGAGTACTAACTTTGACTAAGATATGGCTGACAAATTGAGTAACTTGATCAGTAACTTGATCAGTCCCGATACAGATAATGAGGTAGAAGAGAGTAAACGCTGTAAAAGCTCTGCTCTGAAGCTCTCACTTCAAAGACATTTGCAGAGATTATTAAGAAAATGGTTAGTCAGGGTTTGGTTCTGATTGGAAAGTTAAACAACAACCAGACTGGCTACAAACCAAGAAAGAACCAGAAAAATTCACATTTTTAGCTGTTTGTTCTTATTCATGGATTTGTAAAATGGGTGGGGTACCATTAACCCCTGATGGAAAAATCCCAGAAGTAACTGAGGGATGGTTTAATTTGATTAACCAATGTGATAAAGATGACAAGGAGTGTTTTAATTGTGGTGAGCAGGGCCATCTCGCCCATAATTGTAAATGCCCACCTAAAAGGTGTAGACTGTGTGGGAAACTTGGCTATAATGGATCTGTTGTGAAAAGAAATCTTACAAAAAGGGTTATTACGTAAAAGTAACAATTCTATGTTTTATTGAAAAGGATAATTGAAATGGTTATGGTCATGTAAATTTGTTTTCTTTTCTTTTTATTTTTAAAGGTATTTAAAAAAAGATTTAAAAGATGTTCTGCAATTAAGGTGGTACATGATGTCTATAGACTGTAAACTGAACAATGATTTAAGAAACTTAAAATACTTGGATTATGGTGGGTCTTATTTTTTGTTGTTTATTTTGAGTTAGACCACAATTTTGTTTTTAATATTAAAAATTATCTATAAGGTGTATAGTGAAAGGAGTGGATTTACGATCAATCTCCTTGTATTATATAATGAATTGGTAAATATTGTTTTCTAAAAACCAGTGTATATATCCTGGTGTTTATGATTACAGGCAACGTCTGTATTTAGTATCTGAGGAGTGACTGAGGGTCTGGCCCATGCCAGGAATGCAGTAACAGTGCTTATTCGTTTAGCCCTGCTTCCAGAGAATAAATATGTATTTGTTTTGTAGTCAAGGAATTTGATGATAAACAGAATAACAAAGATTGATGTAAAGACATCTATGTGTAAGGACTGAAGGTCAATAATGCACTGTGTGCTCTGTAGAATATTCTGTTCTAGTTAAGTCCTTCGAGGGAAAACCTATTGTCTATTTTATACAATTGTAACCTGCCAGGGGAGCATGAGTCAGCAATGTTAAATTTCGAAGCGGCCTAGATGTGAAGCGGCCTAGATGTTTAGACCAGATGTGGTGTGTCTCCACATTTGGCCTTAAGGGGGGACTGAAGGAATGGATTCTGGAATCCACTGCCGCTTCAATATATATCTTTTAAGTTATTATTCAACATATCTGGTTTCAAGGGTCCTAAACTGTTTATCTCCAACACTGGTCATGTACATGGAGGAACAAGACCACGGGGGTGGCTTATTGAAGGCTCAGTTTTCAGAGGACAGGAGGAATGACGCTCTTGTATCCTCCTGCTCTGTTTTTACTCAGATGCAGAACATGCGTATGTACCTTGAACAAGCTGCTGACATAATAAAACTCACAGTTGTGACTGAGTGCAAATCTGCAGCCAGCAAGAAAGTGAAAGTAGATTTTACATGCATCATTTTACCCCTGGAACCTGCAGCAACAAAGTGAAAGAGATTTTACAATTGTCGTTTTACACCTGGGCATAATAATATAAAAACCAGGTAGGCCTATCAACGTTTTTAATATAGTCTAGGCTAACATTTATTGCTCCTGCAGGAATTTATGTGTACTTGATATGGGAAACGATGAACATTTTGAGGTGAGTCTTCAGGTGTCTTCATCTCAATTGTCTCTGAGAGAGCAGGAGTGTAATTCGTTCACTTTCGTCTGTAACGCTTTTACTTTTTTCTTTTTGTCTCAATATGCAACCCTGAAAAAATGACATTTTAGTTTCAATGCACACACCTAAAAAAGTTGGAAATACGTTTCAAAGATACATTACATGATTGTGATTGCTTTTTACTTTTTAATGTGATAAATGTAGTTTAAAATTATTGCAGAAATCTTATCAAGAATGTGTAACGTCTTAAACTTCATTACCACGTTACACGTCTGTGCCATTTAATATTTTCGTCACATATAGGCTAATGTTTGTTTACCAATAACATAATCAGTGAAAAAAGAGTTAAGGAATGGGACCTTAAATATGAAAAAGCATTTTTAATTTTAAAATATAACATTTTTTGAATGCTGTATCAACAAATAGCATGTACAAGGGTAACTACCATATTGCATCAGGAGAACATATCACATGCTTCAATAGAAATTACAAAAAAGAGAGAAAAGGAAAAGAAAGAGTAAAAATATACACAGCAAAATTCCCAGAGTTAAATCAACTCTGCTCAGAGTACATATGGTCCCTCTCTAAGTAGTGTTAAAATAAGTCACTTGTAGTTCTTGTGTTTCTCTTTTCTTCAGTGATTCTGCTTGTTAACAGCAGGTGTTCATCACTAATGCACAATCATTACTTAATTAAATGCTTAATTATCTCATTAAATTGAACTCTGCTTCAGTGTTATTTTAACACTATTTAGAGAGGGACTATATGTACTCTGAGCAGAGTTGATTTAACTCTGGGGATTTTGCTGTGTATTGTTGAATAGACATATACTTTTTATATGAAAGATTTGAAGAAATAGACACATCAACTGATCTCAGGTACAACATAGATCAGCTAAAAAAACTCCTAAATGAATTATTGTTTCTATTCTATTATCTCTGCTCTACTCTGTTGTCTGTTTATATTATACTCAATTCTACAGGCAGAGATCAAACTCGTTGGAGTCCAGCTGTGTGTCCATGAAGAGTGTCTATGGAGCCGCCAGTAAAATTTGAGGAAAGAGACACATTAACTGTTCTGAGGTACAACATTTTTTAGACAGACAGAGAGATCAATCAGTTATCCACTTAACAACATACAGGGCAATAATATTCTGGAAGCATTTAAAACTCAGTGACCACCACTCATACCATTATAAAGCTCTGAAATACCAAGAGTTGAGGAACAGATCAGGTCCCTTTTCACAGCTGGTCCAGAACATTTCACTAACATCTGCTGACATCCATCAACGATGTAGCATGCTCAAATCAGCTCAAGAGGAGGCATATAGTATATATACACAGCCGACTCACCTAGTTACCTCGACAGGTTTCTGCATCCCTCTGCCACCCTGACTCCTCACTCTCGGCTGGTTCCTATTCCCAGGATATGGGGGGGTTCAGAGCCCTCGATCCCCTGGGACAGCAAAAGCCAAATATGCGTATTTTACTCATTTACTGTAGCCTATGTGATCATTTGTATGTTTGAACTGGTGAAAACAACTGCCATAGGTAATCAGGCAATATTTTCTTCTTACTAATTTATTTTCAAATATTTATTTTTTGCCATTTTTGCCTTTTTATTATGATGTGTAAGAGACACACAAGGCTATCGGCGCCAATGATACATTATTTTATCATTCAATACATTTTGCCTGTACATAATTGAATATTTATGTTATAAATCAAAATATTTATTGCATTTAAGAAGAAAAGGCTCTATCGCCTATTGCCTCAATGATGTTCAGTGTCTTTGGGTGGATTGCTGAGGCGGTTTGCTGGCAATAACCATTTTAGGATTATTTGTGATTTGGTCTTAGTGACTTAGGAGTCCTCTTGTCCTATGTTTTCACAGATTTAGGAGCTAGTTTTAGCTCTAAAACGTTTTGTGAAGTACTCTTTGAGCAAAAATGTAGGAGTCCTAAATTTAGGACTGACACACCCATTATTTTTAAGTGTTTCTGCTAAATGTTCAAGTTAGAAGCTACTTTTAGCCTTACGACATCACATGACCCTTACTGGACCCCCTGCAGTTTGCTTACCGAGCAAACATGTCTGTGGATGTTGCAACATGGGTCTGCACTTCATCCTACAGCATCTGGATAAATCAGGGACTTATGTAAGGATCCTGTTTGTGGACTTCAGCTCAGCTTTTAACACCATCATCCCAAACCTCCTCCTGCCCAAACTAACTCAGCTCTCCGTGCCCACCTCTGTCTGTCAGTGGATCACCAGCTTCCTGACAGACAGGCAGCAGCTAGCGAGGCTGGGAAAATTCTCATCCAGCACCCGCACCATCAGCACCGGCGCCCCTCAGGGCTGTGTCCTCTCCCCACTGCTCTTCTCCCTCTACACCAATGACTGCACCTCTAAAGACCCCTCTGTCAAGCTCCTGAAGTTTGTGGATAACACCACACTGATCAGCCTCATCCAGGACGGTGATGAGTCTGCTTACAGACAGGAGGTTAAAGAGCTGGCTGTCTGGTGCAGTCACAATAACATGGAGCTCAACACGCTCAAGACAGTGGAGATGATCGCGGACTTCAGGAGAAACCCCCCTGCTCTCCCCCCACTCACCAATGTACCCTCTAAGCTGCGCGCGTGCGCGGCCGCGCAGAAAAAATAATTGCCGCGCAGAGAACAGACATGAAAATGTTTGTAGCAGTTTGAATGAGAAATAATTGCAGTGCTCTGGACAACCGCTATAGAGTTATTGTCGCTATAGAGTTGGAACCGGTGAATGCGGTTTACAGGTTTCATAGAAAGAGAACGATGTGAGCGCGTGTGAGCTGGCTGGCTCTGAGCCAAATCAGTCGCGGTAAGAATACTGTAATGTTTGCGGACTAAATAGGAGAGGCAACACGAAACGAAAAGAAATGTGAAATAAAACGTCAATAAAACAGAATGCTAACAAAACAGAATGCTAACAAAACTCTGAGACATTTACAATCACACACCCACCACAGGTGTAGCTTGCAAACTCAAAATACATCAGTGATATACTGCAGTTTAAATAGATTTTTGTGTGTGGTGGTGGTGTGGGTTTCAGGGATGTTTAGATAGCCTAACTATAAAAGAGTTAACGTTCACTTTTCTTAAACATATTTAGCTATCAGATCTGTTAAAATGCTTCAGTTTGTTTTCACTTTATAATATTTTAAAACAAATGGAAGTATTTAAATTGATATAATAGACTACTGTATAGTTTAAATACTTATCATTTTTTATTATATTATATTATAATGTAAGCGTAATAAAAAAATGATCTCAAGGGGATTGTTTAGGGCTCCTTGCCACGAAAAATCTTGAAACCTCCTGGTATATAAAGCAATAAACGTAATTTTGATGGTTAACACTGTCTGTTGCTAATAATTGACTGTACAAAACACATGGTTGTTCCAAACCATCATTGTAACTGCTCATATTATATTATTATAAAGAATTGAACTGTCCTGCAGGAGGACAGAAATTATTTTTAATAGAATTTCTTGGTAAAAACTGGTACAGTTAATACAGCAATGTGAAAAAATCTCAAGTAACCTAAAATGTGCTTAATTTAGTGGCTGAACTGCTTGTTTTCAAACATATTATTTATTATATCACTAAGTTACATCAAGGGTCAAATAAAATAGAAACGGCACATTAAAGTTAAATGTTACAGTTGCATGATAAAACCATTTTTTTTATGTGTGTTTATGTTCATTGTACAGGTCTGATATAAAGTATGTTTTTGCTCAGGTGGCCAAAATGTGCACTCAACAGAGAAAAGTTTTGCTCAGCGAGAAAAAAAAATTAGAGGGAACATTGCCTGGCAATAAAGCTCTTTCTGATTCTGATTCTGAGATGTTTTGTGAATACAGCCCCTGGACCATATCAATATTATCAAACTAATTAGGGTATTTTTTAAAGCATTTGTTTTAAAAATTGCCATGTTTTTCCCCTTTAGTTAGGATTGTTTAGGCATATATGAACACGGCAACTGTGCTCAGATCCACCCCGCAAAAAATAATTCTGAGATCGCCTGAACGAGGTGGTTTTGGCCAGCGAACAGGGAGCGTTCTCAAAACTTTGGCTAACATTCTGGCAAGGTTATGAACAAATGTTATTCCTGTAATGTTCGTTCAAAGTTATCTGGTCTTTAATAATGTTTTTAATGTTAGCACAAAACATTATTAATACATTGTTCATGAAAGTTTTTAGTGTTTTAGTTCATCTAACTTTAAAAATGTTACTGTTTGTTTTAGAACATAAAGTAACTCCCATGATGTTTGCAAAATTCTAAAATGGAATGTTCCTTTATTATTGTATTATCAAGAAAAAACATTTTTAAAACAAAGATTTCCCAACAAAGATTTTCATCAATTCGCGTCAAGTCTCCTTTGTCGCAGATGGTCCCACCCAGCCTCTCTCTTGCCAAAGCCAGTTTGCCAGTTCCTCTGCCTCGCCTCCACAGCCCCTCGACTCTGCCTTCTCTGGTTCTACCCTGCTGCTCAGATCCACCTTGGCCTCCGGTTGGTCTGGGGATCCTTCAGCTCCACCGCAAGCCTCCGACCCCCTGACTCCACCTTGGCCCTCCAACCCATCGGCTCAACCTTGGGTCAACTTTCCCTTGACTCCATGGTCCCACCATGGTCTGTCATCCCTCAGGCTCTGCCAGGCTCCCTCGTCCCTCTGGCTCCAACTTGGTCACTCTGACTCCACTTCAGACTTGTGGATCTCCTGCTGTTGCTTGACCCTCCACTCCTCACCCTCCACTGAGTGGTGAATATAAAATGTTGTTCATCTTTGATGGTCTGGATGAGTGTCGTTTGTCTCTGGATTTTCAGAGAAAACTCAGTGGATGTGCTGCTGACGAACCTCATTGTGGGGAATCTGCTTCCCTCTGCTCTCATCTGGATCACCTCCAGACCAGCAGCTGCTGATCTCGTCCCCTATGAGTGTGTTCATCGACTGACAGAGGTACCAGGCTTCAGTGAGCCACAGAAGGAGGAATACTTCAGGAAAAGAATCTGTGATCAGAGTCTGGCCAATACAATCATCACACACCTGAAGTCATCAAGGAGCCTCCACATCATGTGCCACATCCCAGTGTTCTGCTGGATCTCAGCCGCTGTTCTAGAGAAGATGTTGAGTGAAGCAGAGAGTGGAAAGATTCCCAAGACTCTCACTCAAATGTACACACACTTCCTGATCCTTCAGACCGACATCAAATATGAGAAGGTCTATGAGAAGAATGTGACAGACGAAGACATGATCCTCAAACTGGGGAAAGTGGCTTTCCAGCAGCTTGTCAAAGGCCACCTGATCTTCTATGAGGAAGACATGAGAGAGTGTGGCATTGATGTCACTGAAGCATCAATGTACTCAGGATTGTGCACTCAGATCTTCAGAGAAGAGTTTGGATTGTATCAGGGGAAAGTCTTCTGCTTTGTTCATCTGAGCATTCAGGATCTCTGTGCATCTCTCCTTTATAAACAACACCATAAATGCAAACTGCCACCTTTTTTCCTTTAATTGCAACGGGTGTCAGTTTAACATTCATATTCTTTGATCTCTGTAGGTTGTATGATTGTGGTAAACATATGTTTTTGCATATGAGTTATTTTAACTGTTCTTTCAATTCACTGATATTTTAATCCAGTGTTTGAAAAGCAATTTGATTACATTATATACATCTTATTATATACACATGTTTCACAGTTGTCACAACCAATTCATAAACAGATGAATGTTTTATTGTAAAATAAAAAAAAAGTTTTAGTATTCGTGTGATCATTTAACAAATGTATTTTATTCAGAAACTAAAGGATCAATTTAAAAGCCATAAAGCCATTAGAGTACTTAAATACAATTTCAAAACCATTTTTATAATTTATAGAGTAAAAACTAAACATTTTAATAATTAAATAATGTTTTTGAAATAATTTAATAATGAGAAAATCAAACCAGCTCTCAATCAACATTCTTTTTGTCCACTAGATTTAAAATGTTCTCAATAGGCAAAGATGTTTGCGACGAATTCTCGAAACCGCTTGGCATATTGTTCAGGATGAACTGTAGAGATCTCAGCTCCAGCCTTAAAATACAAAAAAATAAAAAACAGAAGGAAAAAAGTAACATGTAATAACAGTGTATTTACAGCTCAGTTTAGTGTTTTTACAAAATAAATGTGTAAAAAGCAAATCTCAGTTCTCCATTCATTAAGTATCACTTACTCCGTGCTTGACTGTTTTAGCTGCATGGGCTGCTTTCTTCTTGGTATCATACTGGGTCAAAATATCTATAAGACCCATGAAGTATACTTCTCTGTGTGGGGCACCTAGATCAAGGAGAGACAAACACAAGACTTACAAATCGAATGTGAGGATTTAAACAAACTGTCAAATGTCATACACCTTGGTCAAAGGCACACTATGTAAATTTTCGCCACTAGAGGTTGCTTATTCAAAACAAAGGCATAGCTTGATGATGCCTTGATTTTGCGGAATCAAGGGATGTGTTGTCTTCACGTTTACAGCTGGTGGAAAAGAATCGGGATGGGACTCGGGCAGAAATCATGTTCATGGATGAGATTATTAACGTTACTGTAGTATGAAGCAGAGCAGGACCGAGTGTTGTGGGAGCTGAACGAGGCAGCTGGAGCAATTGCTAATGAGAAATGAGCGCCTGAACTTTTATTATGCCACAGATGCCGCTTCTGCTTCTTCCAGTAAGAGTATGGGGGGTAAAGTGCTGTTTTATCATATTAGATACATTTGAGTGTGTTGAAAATTGTTATAGTGCTACTCTGCGTTTGCTCAGCAGCTGCTATAAGACACTTGTTGCACACTGCAGTGAGCTAGATCGATATTAGGCATGGTAAAACATGGTACTCATGGTAAATCAAGAAAACGAGATTTAAACAATACGTTTATTGTTTAAACAAAGTATTCAAAGTGTAAACAGACTGGAATGTGACTCACCAACTGCGCTCTGGATAGCATACACATCAACATAAGGGTCAAACTCTCCTGGACCAAGAGGTTTATAAGAGCTCATGTACCCTGCAATGCCCTCAGGAGAAGTGCCGAAAGACCCCACAGCTGCAGTGCATAGGTCATTCTCTGAATCCTCCTCCTCTTCACTTAAAGATTCTTTTATTTCTACCTCTTCCTCTTGCTCTGCCCTCCCGACATCATGAATACCCAGCAGCAGGCTGTAATCCATGATCTTCAAACGTGCAAGAAACTGCACCCAACACATACAGATACACAAACAGACTATTAGGCCCTGTGTACACAGATGCGTTTTGGTTGATTGGATCACAAGTAGATGAGGGGAGACACTCCTATTTACACCTGGTGTTTTAATCTGTCTCTATTGTCCGCTTTCAACCACTTCTGTCCTGATTTATTCGAGGGGTGGGTCTATGGGCAGGTAAATGTATGCGCTTTTTCAGATCTTTCAATCTAATGGATGAAATAAGCTCACGTGATTTACATATGAATGCGACCAGAGACAACGGAAAAACATACAGAGAGCATCAGCTTTTGTTTCTGCTCTGACAGCCGCAAGACCATGCTGAACGCTGTGAGTGTGTGTTAGAAATCAGAAACTGTGAGAGAACATTGTGATTGGTACATTTTTCATCTTCAAACCAAACTTGGGTCTTCAGTTGACAAAGTTTAAATCCCATCTGGCTAGCGAGCTTCCCATCATGCTTACGCATTAGGTCTGTAGGCGGAGAGTAGGCAGTCTTAAGTGGCTGTTCCAACACATTCGACCACATAAGTGTCTATGCTACAAAAGCAATCCGGTTAAATGCTTTTCCAACTACCTCTGGAAGTGGTTGAAAGTGGACAAGCTCAAAAGGTTTTACACCCCGTTTACACCGGTATATACACCGGTGTCCACTTGTGATCAACCAAAATGCATCTTAATACCAGGTGGAAACGGCCTTAGTTTTAGTGTCAGTTACAAAAGTTACGAAAACCAGATTATTTGGGTCTAAGAAAGCTCTGTTTCGCAGTGGGTAAACTCAACTCAACTCAATCAGAGTACATGTGACCGAAATGTAATATCCTGTAAATTGTATCTTTAATCCTCTCACCTCTACATCCCTGTTCAGTTTATCCAATAGCTTTTCTTTCTCCTCTTCACTGATGTAGACTCGCTGCATGTTGTTTCTGAAATCTACATCCTTGAAGGTAGGCAGCTCTTTCACCTGGGTTTTCAAATTATTTTGAAGCAATTATTTTCAAAAACTGGAACATCTTTCAAGCACAGCATACAGGAATGCCTTTGTAACACAATGAAAACAAGAAGAGGTAATCTGTATGTTTAGGATTTAGGAACCTGTTCTAAAGCAGTTCTAAAATTAACCAAAACAACTCTATCATTTGAATAAGTTAACAAATAAAACTTTTTAGATTAAATTTGCATAAAAACACTGTAAGTTCAGTATGTTTGTGAGGAACATGAATGTAAATGTTTTGGACAAACTAAACTTGATTGCATTATCTCTTACCTTTTCCTTATCACTTGCTTCTCGAGAAACCAACGAACCCTATAATATGAAATATTCCTGCTAATTTATTGAGATACAGTACATAACAATAATTGATGATCCTTACAAAATAATAGATGTTCTACATAAATATGATACTTCTTATTAAATAGATTGCCTTAAATATGCAAGATTGCCTTTTTATACACATCTAGTCACCATAACAAAATAGTAAACAATGAGTAAAGAATGAGTTTTATCTACCTTGAGGTCATATTTTCTGTGGACAGTTAGTCGGTGGCTGAACATATTCCTCATGACTAAAATGTATGTTTCTTCATTGTCCACAGTGACCCGGTACATGCCAAGGAACTGGGGTAGTAGTGTGCAACCATGGCAAGTGACAATATGCTAAGGGGGGAAAAGTAAATGTTTTAATTTAAAAGAAAAGGGAATAAAAAGAAATAGCCTCAGTACACTTATGTCTAACATCTTTTTTAAAAAGTTTGATTAAACTGTTCAGAAAACAAAATATTTTTCTTATTCTTTGCTTATTTCTTAAATAGCATTACAGTCAAATCTTACATTGTTTTTGTCTTTTAAATAATCATCAATGACTAAACACAAATTAGTGACTGTGTATCTCAGTGGCATAGTAAAATAAGCATAAAGCCTAATACTTTATATGCTTGGTGTGTCTGGGGAAATTTATCCATCCAAACAGCATTCCAATACATCTCAATTTGATGCAGTACCCCGCTTGGCATTCATCTAGACCAGATGAAGACCAGCGTGGCCAGGCGAGACCAGCTAAGAATAGTTATCGGGTAAAAAAAAATTTAAATTCAAAATAACTTTTAAAAATAAAGGCTGAAGAGAAAACATTGCGACTGGATCAACCTACAGATGTTAAAGGGATAGTTCACCCAAAAATGAAAATTTGATGTTTATCTGCTTACCCCCAGGGCATCCAAGATGTAGGTGACTTATTTTCTTCAGTCGAACGCAAATT
Source organism: Ancherythroculter nigrocauda (assembly GCA_036281575.1). Taxonomy (NCBI): domain Eukaryota; kingdom Metazoa; phylum Chordata; class Actinopteri; order Cypriniformes; family Xenocyprididae; genus Ancherythroculter; species Ancherythroculter nigrocauda. The sequence goes on from VTFQ01000022.1 coordinate 3,896,908, forward strand.
ATGATTTTTAACTGCAACCGCTGCCGTCTGTCAGTCAAATAATAGCAGTGGATGGGAACTTGAACAATAAGAGTCGAAAAAACTTCCATAGACAAATCCTTATTAAACCCTGCGGCTCGTGACGACACATTTATGCCCTAAGACACGAAACGATCGGTTTGTGCAAGAAACCGAACAGTATTTATATCATTTTTTACCTCTAATACACCACTATGTCCAACTCCGTTCAGCTTCCGGTTAGTGAGGTCTGATCGCGCTCTGACAACGGCAGTGATGTCTCGTGCTCATTGAAGTATATGGGCGAGACATCACTTCCGTCAGCAGTGCGGGTTTTTTGACCTCACTAACAGGATGCTGAACGAAGTTGGACATAGTGGTGTTTTAGAGGTAAAAAATGATATAAATACTGTTCGTTTTCTCACACAAACCGATCGTTTCGTGTCTTAGGACATCAATGTGTTGTCACGAGCCGCAGGGTTTAATTTGGATTTGTCTAAGCAAGTTTTATTTACTGTTACAGTAGAAGTTCCCATCTACTGCTATTATTTGACTGACAGACGGCAGCGGTTGCAGTTAAAAATCATAATTTGCGTTCGACTGAAGAAACAAATTCACCTACATCTTGGATGTACTGGGGGTAAGCAGATAAACATCAAATTTTCATTTTTGGGTGAACTATCCCTTTAAGCACTTCAGCTGCACTACACATGAAGAAATCTTGGGTATTGCGGTGTCTCGATAGATACAATAATTGGACCAGCATTTGGAGTAGCAACAAACAAGTAACTGAGCAACTATACAGAGCACTGAAGACAACAGTGTGTTCTAGATGACTTGCCCTCTGTGCTTTGGTTAAACAAGCACCAGAAAAGATGTTCAGAAGACTCATGCACTGTATTCCAAGTCTTTTGAAGCAATGCAATAGCTTTGCGTAAGGAACAGACCAAAATTTTACTTGACATCTAGCTTTCCTTGATGTGTTCATGATAGCTCTTGAGAGAAGCATCAATATTCAGTTTGGGAACAAATAGTACTTTCATCAGATCTTTTCAGTGAATCATAACATATGGTAGATAATGGCCGAATTTTCATGTTTGAATGAACTACTCCTTTAAGTTAATTTTACAAAGGTTAAATTAACCTGTTATTAAACAATTTATGAAACAGTACTCTATACCTGGTGGTATTCTGAAAGGATGTTGTGCACTTCCTCCACCTCCTCACTGGAGATTTGCTTGACAATTAGTGTGCGGTCATATGATGTCAGCAACAGTCCTGGTTCCTGACTCTTGCATTCCTTAATTGGAGGACTACGCGTTAGAGAAACCTAAAAGGACACATGGAAATTTGGAAAATTCATGACAATCCAGTCAACTTCAATCTCTCTTACCAGCAGGTATGACCTAAACAGTAAATACAACTACACCAAAGTCATTCCATACAAAATCATTCCATACAAAATCATATGGGAAGGATCTGGTAGGGGGAAAAGAGGCAGATGAGAACTGATGAAGGGAAACAGGTGGGGTATATAGGAGTTAACATGGGGTTTGTGTTTGTGTGTGTGTTTTGTATGACATTGCAATGTCCATATTGTAAGTAGAAACCAGTCAAAAGGCTTTTATCTTTCTAAACGTGAGTGCATGTAGTTTTTAGAACACAGACCATGACATATACTTGATCCTCAGATTAACTTTATAAAATGATTGTCTTAGAAACTATTTTTTTAGATTAATCTACACACAATCATTCACTTGATCATCATCCTTGCTAAAAATCCAAGAGAGCTTGGATGAGAAATGGACCGGCCATGCATCCAGGGGTTTTTCCTGCCTACAGCCTAAGATGTTGGGATAGGGTCAAGCCTGATTATATTGTTTTGCAATCTGCAAAGAGCACACCCCTCTGTGGTAAAGCATGACTCTTTCGATATAGAGACTATCATTTGTAAACCTGGGCGCTGAAAAAATATGCGCTGCTTGCAATAAAAATGCTGCTTCAACTTTCACAGTTTTGTTCTTAATGAAATTCATGTCTGTGAAAAGACTTCATCCCTGCCTGTGCCAGTTAGTGAAAACCATTTGGCTTTGACTAAATACATGCCATTACTGTTGGTAACCCTGCCAAAATTCATTTTATTGTCATTTATCATCCAACTAGACAACTTCCTTGAGGAGCTAGATAGCCTGCTGTCCTCTTCCCCAGGGGATGGCACCCCACTGGTAGTCCTGGGTCTGCTGGGTAACAATGCAGTGGGAAAGGAGCCAGAATATGTTTCAGCAGCCTTGAACACAAATGGGATGCTGATATCCTGGTGTACTGAGAGGGTCCTAAGCATCTGGAACACAGAGATGAAGGCACCTTGAAGTGAAGGTTGCTTGTTGGGCCTTAAATTTGTTGACAGAGACTCATAGATGTATCTGTTGCTGAAGGACAAGTTATGGTTAACAGTTCTGTGGATGGCAAAATTATCAGAGAATGACAAGCTTTAAGGTGATGGTGGCCCATTTCAAAGCACACCTGGTGAGAAGGGAGATAATGAACACTACATTTACTCACTATGTAGGAAATTTGTGGGGCTCTCCATAGTAAGTGAGCAGTGGAGTAAAAAACATTGCTTTCTTTCACTGAACCAGAGGTTGCTGAAAGACCATGGGACTGGCCGAACTCACCGAAGGAGGAGTTCAAGGTGGAAGTGGAGAGGCAGCAGCAGAATGAACTGGTGGGTTCTTGTGGAGTGGTTGTTTGGAAAGGTGAAGTGATGTAGTGAGGGTTTGACAAAACTGACTAACCAATGTTTCTATGGTATCAGTGATGAGATGAGGAACTGGTCCTGCTGAGTCCATGATAGTGGTCTAGTCTTCTGTGAGGAAGGTTACATGCTCAGATGGATGGTGAACCCAGATGTGTGAACTTTGTTGATACTAGGTAATACCAGGTATTATCAATAATTATTCACTGTCAGTCCTTGTCTGCTTCCCTCTATAAATAAAGTAAGGTAAATCTAGCTTTACCCTGCCTTTGACTTTGGTCACCCATCACGCCCCTGATGCTACTAGACTAGACTGACTCATCACACTTGGTAGAGAACTATTTGCACAAACCTAACTCCTCCATTACATTTATTTTCATAGTGGAGATTTGTTTTTAATATTTCCCAGTTGGTCTCATTTCAGTCTCACTCATGTGGTGCTTGAACAGAATGTTTGCTACCACAGTCACTGTGCCCTTAAAGGTGCCATCGAACTGAAAATTAAATTTACCTCGGCATAGTTGAATAACAAGAGTTCAGTACATGGAAATGACATACAGTGAGTCTCAAACTCTATTGTTTCCTCCTTCTTATGTAAATCTCATTTGTTTAAAAGACCTCTGAAGAACAGGCGAATCTCAACATAACACCGACTGTTACGTAACAGTCGGGGTGTACGCCCCAATATTTGCATATGCCAGCCCATGATCGAGGCATTACACAAGAGCAGCCAGTATTAACGTCTGGATCTGTGCACAGCTGAATCATCAGACTAGGTAAGCAAGCAAGAACAATAGCGAAAAATGGCAGATGGAGCAATAATAACTGACATGATCCATGATATCATGATATTTTTAGTGATATTTGTAAATTGTCTTTCTAAATGTTTCGTTAGCATGTTGCTAATGTACTGTTAAATGTGGTTAAAGTTACCATCGTTTCTTACTGTATTCACGGAGACAAGAGCCGTCGCTATTTTCATTATTAAACACTTGCAGTCTGTATAATTCATAAACAACTTCATTCTTTATAAATCTCTCCAACAGTGTGTAATGTTAGCTTTAGCCACGGAGCACTATCAAACTCATTCAGAATCAAATGTAAACATCCAAATAAATACTGTACTTACGCGATTAGACATGTTGCATGATGAACACTTTGTAAAGATCCATTTTGAGGGTTATATTGGCTGTGTGAACTTTGTTTATGCAGTGATAGAGTCGAGAGCTCAGGAGGGGGCAGAGAGCGCGCGATTTAAAGGGGCTGCAGCCTGAATCGGCGCATTTCTAATTATGCCTCAAAATAGGCAGTTAAAAAAATTAATTTAAAAAAATCTATGGGGTATTTTGAGCTGCAACTTCACAGACACATTCAGGGGACACCTTAGACTTATATTACACCTTGTAAAAAATGTTCGATGGCACCTTTAAGGGGGGGTCTAATGCTATTTCATGCATTCTTACTTATTTACACTATTAAAGAGTTGGATTCTCATGCTAAACATGGCCAAAGTTTCAAAAAACAAGTTGAATGTATGACAGAGTATTTCTGTGCCAAAAATACTCTTCAGATTTCTCACAGATTTCAGACAGATTTTTTCGAGCATGGACCTTTATTATGTAATAAAGGGCAGAATTCCTTGTACAGACACTTCTCCCGGAAGAGCATGCACACACATCGACCAGAGCAAGAGAGCAAGAGCTAGAGCCATCAACGTGCTTCGTTTGGCTTTACGGAAGTCGTCGGCAGCCCTGCACAGGACTTGCTGGAGAAAGATTTATCACTTTGTTTTTAGACCAGGAAATCATCAATGTCACCAAAGAAGTGTGTTGTTGGTTGTGAGGGAAAGATAACCTTGCTTCCCAAAGAACCCAGTGTTAAATGGAGCTGAGAGATTTGTTCTTACACATTACATTGATGCACTCTCAGTATATGTCATTAAAATAACCATAGAAACCACCTTAAATTAACTATCAAAATAAGGATAAAGTCATGTCTGATAGTTGCAATTAATTTTTTATTGGTTAAAATGAATGGAGAATATCTTGTGTTTTCCGTGGCTGCTCGAGCCCTCGGGATCGGCACTTATGGTTTCATAAACAAGGCCCAGTTCTACACTGTATTTACAGATCGTTTGAAACTGAAAGATGGAGCGGTCACAGCGATAACGATCCCGTTCATGAGTCAGAACGCAGGTGGCGAGTAAAACTGCTTCAAATGTCTGTTTTGTTGGCAATAGGCGCCTAAGTGCATATAATGTAAACAACACAAACGTAGTGAATTCGTAAATTCATTATTCATCATTCACTATACGCTATATTCTTTATAGTGATCCAAAAGTTATCCAGGGATAATGTGATGGTGTATTGTGTGTGTTTAAATACATTTTTTTTAGCTTGCAGACAATCGCTATGCAAAAGCTGCGCATGCTCGTCACTCTTTAGCTTTGCACACGGCACGCCTCCAGGAGCTCGGCTGTTTTCAGAAAGACTCGGTACAGCGTATCTTTCTTTTATATATCTGATAAAACTAAAGACTTTTCTGAGATATGAAGGATGCACTACTACTCTATAGGTACTCAAGATTAACGTGAGATTGGCAGAAACTGTGTGTGTTGTGCACCCTTTAAGAATTTCACCATCTAAGAATGCTTTTTGTTTTTTTATCAAAAAATGAGATGCCCTGAAAGAAGCTTGAGTTCAGTTTGCAACTTTCTAGCTGGTCCGGTTAAAAATAAATAAATAAAAATGTTTGCTGTCTGCTTTCAACTCACTGAGGTTACCTAAATATCTTCATCCATCCATCAGGTCTCAGTGATGATGGAGCCTATCCCAGTGTCTCGGGCCACAGGTAGGGGAAACACCCTGGACGGTGTGGCCAGTCCATCACATGCCTCACACACTCACACCTACAAACAATCATCTATGCTGCATGTTTTTTGGATTCTGGGGGAAACCAGAGCACCTGGAGGAAACCCTTTGGGAGAACATGGAAACTCCACACAGAAAGGCCTTCTGACTCAGCTGAGACTTAAACCGAGGACTTTCATGCCGTTGAGCCACTGTGCCACCTCCCAAACCTTTATTTAATATTATATTATTTATTTAATATATTTTAGTATTATTTGTGTTATATGGAATTTTAAAATAGCAAACTTTATCATTTCATATAAGTATTATAAGAAAAGAAAATTAATTCTTAAGGATTGAAATAGAGACTATTTATAAAATATTCTGCTCGCAGCACACCGTGACATAAAACTCCACTGTCGCATAAAGAATTGGCATATTTTAAAGGTTAAAAGCAGACAAATGCAGAATACATTGGCAAGTGCCTCATGCAAACATAAAAGCAAATGATGGCCACCATTCAAATGAAGTTGAGCACATGTGTTCTTTCATATAATGGGCCTATACCTGACCTGATCTATGCAAATAATGAAAAAGAGAGACTCGCTGTAAAATATTGTGTGGAACAGATGTGCTGTTTAACCATGATTTTGACAGATATGTAACTAAATCATTTTACAGTGGAAGTACAGTAAGGGAGCTTTCAGCCTTTTAAGCTTTCAGTCTTAAACTATACAGAAATTTCATACCTGGTAATCCTGATGTTCAACTCCAAATCGCTCTCTTAGATTCCGGAACACTAGTGGGCAGTACTCCTTAAACTTGAAATGTCCAGGGAGGTTTTCCCTAAATATTTAAACATAAATAAGCATTGTGGATTTTAACAGTGTCTTTACAATAGGAAAATAAACCATTAAGTGTTGCTTTATTAACATACTAAAATGTAAATGCATGTACATTAATTGTAATACCAGAGGCGGAGAGCTCCTCCGGGGTTTCTCTCAAGGTTTTTCCCTCTACACTACTTATGCATATTATGGACAATTTTTTCTTGCCACAGTCACCTTTGACTTGCTCACTGGGGCTTTATAGAATTAATAAAGGCATAATTTCTTTAAAGTTGCTCTGAAACAACATGAATGTCACATCACTGTCAATATCAAAAGCATACCGCTGAATATTTACAAATACTGCATGGACATGCTGTGTGTGTCCGAATAAACAATAATTTTTCATGTTTTGTTTTTGCTAAACAATCGTGGTGATTGTATTTAATCATAAGAACTGTGTCTAAGCTTGCATTTCACTGAGGTCACACGTCTGGACTGTTTGCCAGCAACCCCCACCACCACCAAATATATAACCCTGTCTCCATACCACAGCAGATTATGAGTTTTACAAAAGCTTTGTGCAGTTCATTGCACACAAAATAGCCTAAAAACTGTGACTTTGTGAACAAATATGACTAGACTGAACAAACCACATGAACAAGTATTTGATAGATATCAATATTATGTCAAAAATACAAATAGCCTCCATAAAAACTACACAAAATGAACAGATAAGAGGTGAAAATTAGCATTTGTTTACAACTTTCTATATTTATATGTATATTATGCACTGTATATACATAGCCAGCCTTATCATGTTTTCATGAAACTTTATCAAAAAATCAAATAGTCATTTGTGATGACATGAGAAATGAATGTACTAAAATTGTAATTGGCCAATTATCTGTCAGTCAGAAAATCTTTCATTTGAGTTTTATTCTTCAGAAAGTATTTGTTGAAGAGTGTGTTCGATAGACCGTACTTGTTGAATAGATGGTTGTTGACTTTCATTTTTATGTTGGCTTTGAAGTCGTCTGGAAGTAGCATTACTGGCATAGGCACTTGAAAGAGGTCGTTTATCTGCAAAGGTTAATGCAGGAAGTTTAAAAGTTAAAGGAAGAATTAAAAAATGTATTGTTAATATGCATTAATGACAGCCATTCTCCTCCAAGCACATAACAACAAAACTAAACAATATACATCATACTTTAGCAATATAGGGCAACATATCATTTTTAAGTGTTACAGGAAAATAAATAGTTAATTTTTTTAGATTCAGAAATAAAGAAGGTCTTTAGGAACGTACCGTGTGATTGATGCCCCACATAAACACCGTCAGGATGGGGTCGCTGGCCCAGAATATCTCCACTTTTTGATGCACAAAATGTTTTTTCTTGCTTTTTGTTCGTGAAAGTCTTCTCCTTGTGTTTGAAATAGTCCCTGCTTTACCAGGGGAAGACATTATTGCAGAAACGAACCCAGATAATCTTAGACCAAAACAACTTGCCACCTCAGTTGTGATGATGAATGTCTTGAAATTCCTGGAGACATTAACAAATGCAATTCAATGAACCTAAAGAGTAGAGGATAAACTACTCCACTGACTTGCTCCAAAATAGCTTGAGAGAATTAAACTTGGCATAACTTGATCCAAACAGTCACATGCCTGATCAGCATTTCTGTCGGAGGCGTGTCATTTTTCTTGTAAATGAAATAACCCTCTTAGCCCAAAAGCAACAAATCTAGCAATTTTTAATAAGAGCTTTCCTGTTGAGTGCTGGTGAAAGAGCAAAATAGATGATTGTCGTACACTGTGTATGCCGAGGTGAGGTGGTTAGTTGTGTTGACACAGTCAAATGTGTGCTCACCACATGCTGTAGTGATCGAGTTTAGCTTACCAACACATTTAGAGGGATCCTATTAAGCTTTTTTACATTTTAAACTTTATTGTGTGCAATGTTTAGCTTTACAGCTTTACACTGTAAAAAAGTAATGCGCTATATCTACTCAAAATTTTGGCAACAGATTACAAGCAATATTATTAATTAAATTCAACAAATATGTCAATGTCAACCATTTAAAATGAGTAAAATTTAAGTAAAATTTAAACAAAAACATCTGAAAAACAGGCAGATATCAAAGATGAATTAAGTACTATTTATTTTTTATTGCCAACTTTGAAGACACCTGATGATAACAAGCAGAACCACTGAAGGAACAAGAAACACAAGAATGAACAGAGGTTTAGATGTTGATGTTGATTTTATTGAAAATGTTTGGTCACCATTAGGGTGATCAGTGTTTCATTTAGTTGGTCAGTTTGACTCTGATTTTTATGTCAGTTTGGGGTTTTTGTAATGGTGTTTGCTGATTTTTACATGGTTGACTTTTAAGGAATTAATTTGATTAATTCTAACTCAGTTGTAATCTGTTGCCACAATTTTATTATGTAGAGCGTATTACTTTTTACAGTGTACAGAAAATCATGATGTAAATGTTTTAATATTTTAATATCTTCATGCCTTATTGTCACATTTAGCAGATAAGTGATAATATAGTTTGCATTTTGTGATGATATAAAGAATCAAGCAGATGAGATTTGCTTTATAGTATATACCACTTTACATGAGTGTATTGTGTACCTGGGCCCGGATACCCCAGCTACGGCCCTGTACTTGATTATACTTGAGTAGCCTATGGCTGAATCCCAAACGGCACACTTCTATGCACTTTCGTTCTTGTGGACTTACAATGTCTGCCGCGTGCTTGTGTCCGTTAAGTCCACGAGACCGTAGGGTGTCCCATTCATCATTTTAGGTTTTAGAAGGGTGCTCGAGAAGTGCCCCCTTTGCAATCGCTATGCACCCTCTATGTGCACTTCAGCTGAGCCTGCAAGTCTGTGAGCTACGCAGAGGACTTTACCTGGCAGTCAAAGTGGCATTACGTCATGAAAGTGCAGCAGCTTTGGCGCCTACGCTCTGTTGTTATGTATCGTCATCATTGTCCCGCGTTCTCATTTATTTGCTGGCATATGGGGGATTTCATGTACAGGGTTGAAAGCTGTCCGCGGATCACTCGCCCAATCGTAAGAAAAGTGCTACTGCTGCCTGATCTCGATCACCGAAATTTGTTGTCTCTTAGATGTGAGTCTTTTAGTGTGTCCTAAGCCTATGCAGCGTATCGTTTAAAGGTGAAGTATGTAGTGTCTGCGACATTAGTGACACCTAGTGGAATGACAAAAATACAGCACATTTTGCAAATGCCCCTCTCTCGCAACACAATCACAACTCTAACAGGTGCTTGTGAAGGCATGGCTCAACAGGTAAACTAGGTTACTTTCAATAAAAGGTCCAACATATTAGTAATACTTTTAGCTGTGTTGCTATGTGTCACTGTGTTATGAGAGTAAGTAACGGAGTTCTAAACTGTGTCTAGAGTGAACGTGAACACCTTGCTTATTATAAACCCATTCCACATCTGCACTAGGAAAATTTTTTTTTGACATGACGCACCACCCAGCATACACAGTTAAAGAAGTCACCGCTTGAAACTGGAGTATACTATGTCTTTTGCAGATCCAGTTGTCACGGAAGATCTGGCACTCTGTCTGGCCCACATCTCCCTCTGCCACCAGAAATTCAAGAAGCAGTTGGCTGTACGTCATAAGGATAGACCTCCTGAAGAAGCTTACTTACCAGGCTGATGTGGAGGTGTATCTCCACACATTTGAGGTAGTAGCTGAACAGATAGGGTCGGGAAGAGGATGAGTGGGCATGAGTATTAGTGCCCCTCCTATTGGGGGGAGCGCAATGGGCCTACTACTCTTTATCCCCGGAAGCTGAAAATGACTATGCATTCTGGATTGAATTTGGGCTTTCACCAGCGTACACTACAGCAATTTTTCGAGGCTCGAACTCCTGATAGAATACAGGCAGACTACCTCACGCCTTTAGTGCCAACCCAGTCACACAAATTTTACAATTACCGTATCAATCCTACCTTTCATGTTTCCATGTTTGCAAGGGATAGGGCCAAGAGGAAAGATCTTTGAGGACTAATTATAAGAACAACATTCCCACACACTCATTGTCTAGTCTTGCTTGGGACCTCCAAGTAGTTCTTACCTCCAGTTGTCATCTCCATTGATCCTTGTCTTCTTCCAGCCATCTTATTCACAGTAACCACATTGCATTGTTTCCCTGTGTCTTCTGCAACTCCTGCCATCTGAGTCACTGAGGACATCATGGTTAAATATAATTGTAATTAAAGTAAACCTGTTCTATCTCCATGTAGCATATATTCTCTGTAGGCATCTTACAACAGTTCCCACAAGAGCACCTGTTCAGCAATTTATAGATTATCATGATGGAACATGCTAATAGATGACTTGAAGAAAGTTAACTCCACATCAGCTACATAAATTCATCAAGTGACCATTCAGAAATGTCGCATTCTACATGTTGTCACTTCTTCTTGAGTCTCTCCATCTGTGTCCGACTCCAGTTCAAACATAAGGCTGAACACCGCTACGGAGAGTTTCTGACATTTTTGATGCATGAGATTGTCCTGCTTTGTTGCTGCCAGTATGCCGAGCTCTTGAAGCTCCGCCCTCTTCTTGAAAGCACCAGCTCATTTGCATTTAAAGGGACACACACAAAAACCGAGTCTTCCTAGAGCTGGCCGCTCAGCCAAACTGAGCAATCATTGGAGAGGTTAAGAGATGTGACAAAGAACCCGATGGTCACTCTCTGAGATCATGTGTGGAGATGAGAACAATATTCCTCACGACAGAGCGCCAAGACGGAAGCCTCTCCTCCATACAAGACACATGAAATCCTGAATTCAGAAAAATGCAATGATATCCTTAATGAAAACCCAATCCAGAACCTTCTTCACCTCAGATGTTCAGAATTATTTGAAAATTACAGGCAGGTGTGTTTAAGCAGAGTTGCAGCTGAAGTTCAGAAGAAGGTAGCTCTCCCCTGGCTTTAGAATAACTCTGAATGAATGAACCTGAACCCAATCGAACATCTGTGGAGAGACCTGAAATGACTGTCCACTGATGGTCCCCAACTCAACCTGACAGAGCTTGAGATGATCTGCAGAGAAGGATGGCAGAAAATCTACAAATCTAGGCACGCAAAGCAGGTTGCATCATATCCAAAAGATTTGAGGTAATCACTGCCAAATTTACTTCAACTAAGTACTGAGTTAAGGGTCTGTATACTTATGTCAAAGTGATATTTCAGTTTTTTCATTAATAATAAATTTGCAAATATTGTCCATTTAATAAAGTGTGTGGAGATTTGTCATTCTTTGTTCCAGCCACTGCTGTTGCTGTAGTCAGAAAATGATCAAGCTGCATTTGGAGGAGTTTTATTGTTGCCCTGAACTGAACCTCGGGGTAAGAGTTAGTGTGGATGAAAGGGAGTTTGTTCATAAGAATAACATTTGGAACAATGAAAAATCCTCTCCATCCCAGGCCTAGTATTGGGGTTTTAAAGCCAGTGTTTAATTTACTGTATATGTAAGGTGATGTGCAGTGGAAGCTAGTTATTTATTGAGCAGGCAATAAGGAGGACGATAAAGGGGAGAAAGACAGTGAGATTTGTAATTATTTACAATACAGTTGCTCAAGTTTTGCTTGTGTCTGTTACCCCAAATAGTTCCAACACCTCACAGTCCCTCCGCTGACTACTGTCCCAGCTATCTTCAATATTCACAGAAGAACTACCGATATGTGACATCTTTGGAATGACTCCCAGCAGTGCAGAACAGTGATGAATGAGCATGAATTTCAACATGACAAAAGATTTAAAAAAAAAAATACAGTTGGACCACTTTTGCCTGCAGTCTGAAGGTAGCGTTAATGTACATGTTCTCTTGTATATTAAACATTTCATGTTCTGAGTTACATTTTCTTCAGCTTTTTGATTGAAATAAAGTGTTACAATCTCTTTGAGCAATGTTACATTTATATACATTTTTTAAAATCACACAGAGTTTACATATATATATAATATAGTTATGTCAAAAGAAAGGACAGTTAATATATATTAATATATAAGGAGTTAATATATAGGCAACATAAATATATTATGTATTTTGACCAAAAAAAAAAAAATTATATTCACTGTCATTTGTTCTTACTGCATAGCTCTTATTCAGTCTAGACATACTGCACATTAATGGGAGATGACATTTTTATATATTTCCATCAACCATTTAACAAGATTATAACAAACTAAAATTATTATTCTAAAAGAAAAGAAAGAAATGTTTTTAACTCAGTAACTGTAACTGTTCTGGCAGATTTATGCATCAAAATTAATGCCACCTAATACTGCAAACATATTTGTCACAAGCAGAGGGAGATGAAGGATTGTGGTCATAGAGTTCTCAGTGTATGTCATCTCTTTCGCTGGCTCTCTCTCAGTCCTTCCTAAACACATTTCAGGTCCAGATTTACAAGTTCTCAGACACTGTTACATGAGATAGTTCCATCATTTCTTTTACGTGATGAAATTTTTGATCCTTTCTCATCAACACACCAGCACTGGCCTCTCTGCATTCCCCTTGATGAGCGACACTGTTTCAAGAAGAGCAAACCATATTCTTGTTTATAGAGAACAGATTACATTGTTACAATGTACTGTACATCATGGCAATGGGGCAAAGAATACAGTCAAATGGATTCACTAAACATTTCAATAACCAATGGAACTCTAGAACAATTCAGATTGGACAGCGTGAACACATTGTTAAATTCATTACATTTAAAACTCAATTGATGTACAGATTTATTCATTGGTTTTATCAGTCCTGATATGACATCGCCATCTTCCTTCACAAAATGCTTTGCCTTGTTTTTGCCTTTCTATAACCCTTTCTGTATACTCTACACACCTGTTTCCTCCTGAAGGACCCTTGTCTGTCACAGTTGGGGATGTAGATGTCCTGAATTGAATGAATGATTGTGAGCTCAATACTTTGGAGGACTGTGTTAAGCAGTTTGCGACAAGGACCCTATAGAATGAAACAACAACGAAAACATGATTAATGCAAAAGATTTCATTCAGACAGTAGGAACAGTATATTATTTTTTATGCAGAACATAATTTACAGAGCCATTAGCAGAAATGTTACCTTTTCATTGTTCTCAGTGGTTGATGGTTGATAGTCTGAAACACAATACTTGTAGTTTCAATATGATTACAGTACAGCTTTTTTTTTTTTTAGGTGGATATACTTAAAATGTTAGTTAAAAGTTCAATTATACTTTCTACTTCTTACCATTATAGGAAAAAAGTTATGCTCTGCTCATTGAAAAAAGCACAGATGAGCATTTTACATTAAGTTGTCTGGTTTCTCTTCCCTCTTAAACACATGCAAAAATAATTTGAAGGTCTTTTAGCAATATGTCCGTGGATTATAAATACTTGTTACACATTTTCATATGAACAACTCAAATTTTTATGTGAATTGCATTATTCAACATGCTCAAATTTTAGGTTTAGTTTGTTTAGGTTAGCCAGTTTTAAACCAGACAAAACCCATTTAAGAATACATAGGCCATCTTACCTGTAGGTGGAGGGATGTCAGTAATGGTACTTTTGATGTTTTTGCAGACCCCTCGTCCCTGAAGCAGTGCCTGAAGTGGGCTTTGGTCCCCAAGAGGAGGGAAACACCGAAGACCCTGAGCACACGGTAGGGTGTAAACCCCACAGGGTTCATCTAATGCCAACATGGATGTGATCTCCTCCCCAGATAAACGTTCAACTCTGTGGCTCTTGAGGTCCCCTGAGGGCCCGTTACACAATGGGCAGATCTTCCTCAAGCCTAATACAAGGGAGCTGGAGCCAAATAAGCTGAGTTGAATGGTAACCAAAAGGGTAAATAAATAAGGAAAAGAAACCATCTTCGTCCAATTCAGAAAACCTCAGCAGATCAAGAGCTTTTTTTTGTTGTTCTTCAGTAAATGGTCTTCTCTCTTCCAGTTCTCTTTGATGTTCCTCTTTGATATTCAATGGAGGTAGTAGTGTGGATGATCAAGAGACATCAGGTATCTAAAGACAGTAATTAGATAAAAATTGCCCAGAAATGCAACACAGGCTGCTTTTAAAGAGCTGAGATGCTGTAGGGGTGGGAGGCAGAGAGAGAGAGAGAGAGATGCTGGGCGTTAAATAAGAGGTGGAGTTACTGTATAACTCTATCCCTCCCTATTTCTGCCAGAGCTACATTTCAAATGATGTACAAATTCAGTTTGAGTTCATGAATTATGTGAACATGCGATAGATCTACAGATGATGCTGTCTCAATTGCTGACACAGCTTTGACACATTTAGAGCAGCCGAAAAGTTATGTTAGGATGCTGTTTATTGATTTTAGTTCTGCTTTTAATACTGTCATTCCTTACCAATGTCTATGGAAATTAAGCAATTTGGGAATAGATGCAGCACTTTGTTCATGGATTATGGACTTTTTTACCAATAAGTCCCAGAATGTCAAAATAGGTGATTGCACCTCTTCAACACTCATCCTGAACACAGGCGTGCCACAGCGGTGCACTCCAATCCATTCTTCCAATTCCATATTAAAGTTTTCTGATGACACTACCATTGTAGGGCTGCCCTCGACTAAAGATTTTTCTGGTCGACTAGTAGTCGTTCATTTAAAACGATTAGTCGACTAATCGCACGTTTATTAATAAACCATATAAATCATATTAAAGAGCCTTTAATACCTACATAGCCTTATCAGAATTCAAGCACACGCATAAAGCTTGCCACAGAGCACCGGAAGAAGTAATGATTATGAGTGCATCGTGGAAAAACAGCAAGGAGATTGCTTTAACATTTTAATAATTGATAAACTAGTGTTTTCTGTATTTTCGGCTGCAGTGATGAAGTTGACGATGCTGACTCGTCATCTCCGCAGTAGTGGACGCGCCTAAATGCGTGTTTCATACGGATTACATAACCTGAGAATATTTGTTTTCCACTTGAACTGGTTCATTTAAAAGTAGATATTTTGCTTTCTATAGATATATTTTTCATCTCTGTGAGGCAAGTTTACATTTTTTTTTTTGCGTGCTCAAGTTCACAGAAAGCGCTTTCATTATTTTACAAAAGCACAATGTTTTGTTGTAATTGCGAGTGCACACAAATAAAAGTAGACTCTTCAAAGATTCAAAAGATGTATTACTCTTATCTGTATGTCCAAAAATGACTGAGTATTTTAAGTGCAAGTGATCGCACCGGCGCCTCCATGTTAGCTGTCATGCAGTAAGCGCGCTACTAATCAGCCTTCATACTCCGCACAAACACTTGATTGGCCCCTATTTTTCTAGTTTAACGTTAAAGTGAGCAGCCATGTAAACTTGCTGCTACTTACATGTTTCAGATGATAAGCCATATTAGAGATCGATGAATGATAGGCGAGTATTTCAATGTCCTACCCGATGTACTGTAACTACCACACATAGCGTAATTTCGCCACTTCCTGTGGATTTTTTTCTCCTGCGACTAAACGGCTAATAAAATTTTGGTCGACTAAGCCACTTCTCATCAACTAATGGTTAGTCTATTAGGGGGCAACCCTATACCATTGTGGGCCTTATTTCAGAAAATGAAGAAACAGCCTACAGGTAAGAGAACCATAATTTGGTCCTGAACTCCAAAAAAACCAAGAGATTATTGTAGACTTCAGGAGGTCTAGAAACATTCACCCTTGTGTGTCAATGGAGAGGGCAAAATGACATCAAGTTCTTTGGAGTCTACATGACCTCTCTTGGTCCATTAATACTTCTCATCTGGTAAAGAAAGCACAACAAAAGCTATTCTTAGGACTATCCTCCAAAAAAAACGACCCTATAGGTCGTTTTTCAACCACCTTATTACGACCTATATTTACGATTTAAAGTCATGCGTCCTTTAGCTGGCTTAAAAATATTACAGTGACAATGACAGAGCACATGCTTTCCCTGGGATCGAACCCACGACCGCATATTGTTAAATATTGCAAAGCTCTGCCAATTGAGCTACGCGAAACCCGAAATATGACGCACATAAAAGGGAACAATGGATTCAAATGAAAGTGTCCTGTTGTCGATAAGGCCGCAACTTTAGTAAATGCTCATATGGGTCGTATTTCAGGGAAGTGACAAACAACCTATATAGGCGTATTGGTTGGAGAACATGTTGACCATATACATCATTGTACAGAAGTATATATGAAAGCGCTATATAAATGCCTCATTCATTCATAAATGGGGAAATCGTAAAGAACTTTGTTGTGTAGTCAAAACAGCGCAGCGGATCATAGGCACTGAGCTCCCGAGTTTGGTTACTGTGTATGCTACTCAGTTACACACACCCATCCAGGAATCAGAATGGTTGTCCCTTTACTGTTTTGAAAGAGGTACAGGGCCATTAAGTCCAGGACATACAGGTTAAAGCACAGCTTCTTTGCCAAAGCTGTAGCTGCCCTTAGACCCTCCAGTCTACCACAGCCCTTTTATTTTCTACAGTAACTTCAAATTCTTCATGACTATCAAGGATTGATGACTGTTCCTGTTTTTAAATGGTGAAGGACATTCAATATATGCACTATAACACAACTATATAATTTAATGAGTATGTCTATAATTAATGAGTTTTGTCTTGAGAGCTGCCACTCTAAATATCATTCAGTCAGGACCACTTGAATCAAAAATACCATAAACAATTCTTTGTCAGTTTTTTTATTTGCATGTTTGTTAAAGTTACATTTGGCAGTATGGCTCTGTTCTAAATTCCCCATCCTTTTCATGAGCTCCATGAAAGCCAAGTCAGGGAACAGCAGCAGCTTCTGGGGACAACTTCCCATTTAACTGGGAAAGCAGCACAAAATCCCCCCATTGAGAACAGAGCATGCATCAATGACAACAGAATGACACTGATTAAGTTAAACACAAGTTTAAAGGAGGAGCTGGGGAGGAGGTGGGTTGCAAGCAGTGTGTAGTGGAAGCAGCCAAGCAGGCAGACTGTGAATGCATTCAAATAAGGCACCCTGTTTGAAAGTCACCAATTGAGTGCCTAGGAATTGGATCAGCTGATAAGGCTGGGTTAGAATTTTAACAATCAGCTGATAGTGGAGCTTGACTACTTGACCTGCCTGAACTGACGCTGACGCTTAATTTGTACTTGTACTGGTACAATGACAATAAAGTATCTTACTCTTATTTTATGTTTCCACTGATGCACATGAAGAATGATAGGTATTTCTCCAGATATTACAGAACTCCTTGGTGCCAACCTCAAACCGAAATGAGGCTGTAACTTCCCAAAGCATTTGGCAAATAGAGATGAAACTTAGACATTGACATTGTTACCATTACCTGAGGGAACAGGGGAGCCAATGTGCCAGTGGTTTCCACAATTTACATAATTTATGCTTGCAGAAACATATAGGCAGACAATGTTTTAAATTTTGTTCTAAAAATGTTCTAATTTTTCATTTATATTAGTTAACTTTCGGTATTAATGATGAACCAGACACTAAATCTGATTACTTCTCTGGTACTTTCAGAGAGGCTTTTTCAGTAGCTTATGGCGTCTCTCTATGCCATTATTAAAATGGAGGCATTCAAGTGTAGTTATCACTGATACCCCAAAGTGTTTTCTGTTTTGATTATCTTTGAAACCTTTGCTGCCTCACAAATGCTGGACAGTGCTGTGGATAGTTACACATGATGAGTAATGATGAGTCATTTCTTTAGCTCTGGATTGGTATATTAATTAGATTTATTCTGCACAAACTTTTTCAGATAGCAGATCATAATCTAAGAGACCAATTTCACCCATAACTGTGTAGTTACTACGTCTAAATCTTTTTTGCCAAAGGGCTTCTTTGTCTGTATTTCTCCTTTCCTGGATTTTTGGACTTAAGTGTCACTTCCCTTATGTTGTGATGGCGTATTTTATTAGCTGATTTGGCAGCAGGACAAAAATGTCTCGCACCCAGAGCAAAACGCACATGTTGCCAAGACTTGGGCTACTATAACAAATTGCTCTATATTGCAGTGTATCAAATTTTTTCCAGTTGTCTCCATCTCTTTTCCTCCCAAATCACACACACACACAAACACAAATTAGCACAATCCTTTTTCGTGAAGTCATGGTTGATCGCTTAATGACTTTAAGCCTGTTTTTCAAGAACTTCACCCTTGATCTGTCATTGCACTGATTTCCCCATCGCAATGATGTCATAATTAATCGCCTCAAGTAGGAAAATGAGCACCACATCACAGGTGTTTCTGAGTGACATGGGGAAAAATGAGCAAGGGCTTTCCCCTCTAACCAGAATTTTTTATTAACGTTTTACTGATATCCAAGGAAACATTCTGTGTATGTGCTTTGTCAGACAATTTCTTCTTAAAAGACACATGGAAGGGTTTACATACATGTTGTTGGCAACCAGCTTCATTCCTACAGGTGTGCAAGTCACCTATAAAGGAGGGTGACCTCACATCTGTACAGCTGTACAGTACATCTCACTAAAGTACAGGGGAAATAAGAAACTTCCAGGGCTGCCTTGCTCTCCATCTGCGTCTTTGACCGTCTATATAATCTGTTATGTAATTGCAACACCTCTGTAGAGAGTCCCACCATCGACCATATCATGTCCATACCTTTAGTGTACAACAATTTCTGTGATGTATTTAGCTCCCAAAGTACCTCAGCTCAGTAGCAAAGAGCTACATGAACTTGATCTTCAGGTAAGGAAGACAAACAAACTGTGCAGTGCTATAGGTGGTGAACATGATTTGACCAAGTACAACAGGTTCCTGGATCAACATTCCAATCAACCAATCAGATTTGAGGGACAAGTTTACAGTTTATGTCAAGTTTAGGCTTACAACCAGGGTTAGGTGGTCCTAACCCTGGTTGTCCTAACCCTGGTTGTCCTAACCCTAACCCTGGTGGTCCTAACCTACATCAGTGTTATTCACATATCATTTCTCTATGATTTTATGGAGACGTTATGGGTAGGGTTAGGTTTAGGGGAAGGGATAGGGTTAGGACTACATTTTTGGACAGGAATGTTGTTCCAGGATCAACAATATGTTTTGCCAATACTTGGCAAAATCACTGTGACCGACCATTAAAGGTCCTCAGAACCAAAGTTGAGAACCAGTGATATAAATCACATCCTCATCGTTTCATCCCGACAGACCACATCCGACACGGCCACTTCCACCAGTCCTACAGTGACATACAGATGGATCCTGTCAAGGTGCAATTCATTCACTGTAAGAACTGCAGTGCTTCCTTGACTTTTCCAACCTATTTTTTGATTCATCGGAGGCTTCAGTGGTGTGGTTGCTCCCCTCAGCAGTCTCCTGAAAAATAAGCCTAAGCTTAAATGATCTTCAATCAACTTGAAGAGGCTCTCACCATGGCTCCCATACTCCGAAATCCAAACCTTGAACTCCCCTTCATCCTCGAAGTTGACACTTACTACTCAAGGCTTGACATTACCTTTTTTGCTCACCAAAAATTTCCAAAATTACTAGCCACTCAGCATTTTCACTGGCCACAATTTTGCTGTCGGGGAAATTACATTTTAAATTATTAAAGTTGACTTTGGCATGCTAAAATTACTTGATTTTGAGTCATTTTACTTGATTAACTAGATTTAAAACCCTTTCAAACTTTCAAATGCAGACTGACCACCCAAATCAAGACTAGGCCTACATGGTATATCAGCTGGTATGTATGGGTGGGTAATATAAGCATAATATAATTTAATAAGTTATTTTTATTAGGCTATATAAAAAGAACAAAGAAGCAAATTAGCAAATTACAAATACAATATTTTTTTCAGATTATTCAGATGCATGGACGTAATATACTGACACATATCCAGTTATTACCCACCTGTTTACGTCCACTTAAGCCATAACCGACTGTATTCATGCGAGATACTCCACATGATGGACATTTTGATATCTGTGTGTGTGTGTGTATTTGACTATTCAGGTGCAAGGAGATCTGATCTGAGGAGATCCGACAGAGAGAGAGCGTGCACGCGAGAGATTGCTTCTGTTGTGTGTCATTCAGCGCGATTCCACCTATCCTGCCTTCACTAACTGTAAGTTAATCAATAACGAATTGTGATCGGATTGTAATTTTGTGCTATGACGAGCTTGGCTAACTTTGATTAGGCTGTAGGCTGAAATTATATACAACCCGCCAAAGTGGCTAGTGGGAGTGGCTCATCCACCACAGCTGCATGTGTTAATGTCAAGTGTTAATGCAAGGTTAATGTTAATTCAAGTTAATGCGGGTGTAAGTGTTAATGTTAATGCAAAGTTAATGTTAATTCAAGTTAATGCGGGTGTTAATGTCAAGCCCTGCTACTACTACTGATGTAGGGGCCATCCTATCCCAGAGATTAGGTACTCTTCTGAAACACCATCATGCGTGCTCTCAGAAAAGTTCACAACCACTGAGCTATGAAAACCATAACCTTTTGTCTATCAAACTAGTTCTGGAGGAGCGGCACCAGACTTTTGGGGTCAAACATGTTCGGGCACGGTTCAGATCACCTAGTGTGAGTACACCCTTACTTACTGACCCGGGTCAAAAAATATTAAGGTAGAGCTTCACTCTCCTGCTCCTGAGAACATCATCAGTCCTCAGTGGTTACCTCAATAATAACCTCAATGGTTATTGTGAAAGTTCAAACATGCTTGCGTGACATGCAAAAATAAACCTAATTTTTGGGTGAACTAACCCTTTAAGTCCCTAGTACATTGGTCCATTCACCATCCTGCAACAGATGAATCCAGTCACTTAACAGCTCTAGCTCCCTTCACAATAACGTATATGCTTCCCTTTTGAAACCTCACCCGCCTTCGCTCTCTCATTTTGACAAAATGATTGCTACTGTAGATATCTTACCTTTCAAACAGGAAAAAGACAATTTCTATGACGTCTTGGAGTTATCACAGTCTCTGAAAAGCGAGTTGGATGTTGTCTGTCTAATGATGCTGTCACTTCTTTTTTGCTTGTAAACTCTTGTCTGAATCAAGTTTTGTTTATTTTATCAATGAATGATTGCTCACATGGGGTGTAGCACTGCTGCCTCACAGTAAGAAGATCCCTGGTCCAAGTCGTGGTTGAGCCAGGAGGCCTTTCTGTCTGGAGTTTGCATATTCTTCTTGTGTTGTGTGGGTTTCCTTCTTAAACTGATTGAACTTGAACTGTTTAAGTCTAGAATTATTGAAGCAATCAGTCAGTAGACAAAGATACAAAAAAGACAAATAAAGTAAAACATGTTTAAAATAAAACCTAATCTTCACTGCATTAGATTTAGATAATCAAAAAACAAAATACAACAATTTCGTGAGTTGCTGGAGTTTGCTTAAGAAGCAAGCCTGTGATTATGTTGGTTTGAGAAAGCCAACATACTGATCTACTAAGTAAACTTTTTATTCTTCTGAGACTAAAATTTTGGTAACACTTTATTTTAAGGTGACACAGTTACAGTTACTACATGTACTTACTAAAGTAGTAACAGTAACATTAACAATAACAGTAAATTACGCATGATTACAAGTAACTAACCTTAAACCAAACCCTAACCCCAACTGTAACTCTATAGTAAGTACATGTAGTTAATTAATATTACTCAGTACATATTTAAAGGGTTAGTTCACCCAAAGATGAAAATTCTGTCATTAATTACTCACCCTCATGTCGTTCCACACCCGTAAGACCTTCGTTCATCTTCAGAACACAAATTAAGATATTTTTGATGAAATCCGATGGCTCAGTGAGGCCTCCATTGACAAGCTAATTTACACTTTCAAATGCCCAGAAAGCTACTAAAGACATATTTAAAACATTTCATGTGACTACAGTGGTTCAACCTTATTGTTATGAAGCGATGAGAATACTTTTTGTGCACCCAAAAAACCCAAAATAATAACTTTATTCAACAATATCTAGTGATGGGCGATTTCAAAACACTGCTTCATGAAGCTTCGAAGCTTTCTGAATCTTTTGTTTCAAATCAGTGGTTCGGAGTGTGTATCAAACTGCCAAAGTCACGTGAACCACTGAAATTTCGAAACACTTATGACGTAACGAAGCCTCGTTTACTGAAATCACTTGACTGACCACCATCGATTCGAAACAAAAGATTCATAAAGCATCGAAGCTGTTACTTGGTTTCATCTGTTGATTACTCAAATTACACATATTCATTTTGGTCATAGAAATGTATAATTCTGAGTCTGAGGATGTGAACAGCTCTGACTATATCTAGTAGTAATTATTATATAGTCGTAATTACATCATGGCATGAACATGACATGAGGCTGAGCAAACGATTGGATTTTTATTTTGGATCAATTATGCCTTTCATATTGCTCCTACAACACCATATCACTCATTATTTATCATTATTCAACATTGATAATGTGAGCATTTATGTCATAGGTGATTGGCTTAAATCCCGTAGCCCCAAGAACAAAGATGGTAGATTTCAAATCAGATACTGCATCAACTGAGCAACATCCAGATAAATGAGTTTAACTACTATTTATTTAAAGAGCATATAAAATACATTAGAGAAGGTGTATATCTTGTTCTTCATCACCCTCTCCAGTTCATTTTGAATGGTCCGATAGCATGACAAATACATTTTTAAAAGTATATTTTCAAGTGTACTCATACAACTGCATGCATGATAATTATGAATGAGCAAAATGCTGTTTAAAATAGTTTTAAATAGAGTATAGTATGTCACACCGCAGGAGATCTCCCTGAAGTATTTCATGTCAACTACCCATTTTTAGAATAATTGCTTCCTTGCTTTGAGCATGAAAGCTTGTTCGGATTTCTCAAGTTGGTGTTTTGAGTAATTTCCAGTGATTTTTCTTGACCCCACTCCTTCTCCCTAGTGGAGCAGCACAACATTTTGACTAAATGGATAAAACAATACCTCTGTTTACTCTTAACATCAATACACCATGCACTGGTCCTTCCACTGGTCATATACTCCATGTCTCAGGTCACAGGAATCTCCCAATATGTCCTCCATTGGGCTTATACAAATAACAAATATTTTCCTTGGATATTGTGTTTCATAGTGGTAACGCTCCTCATAGCAGACGGAGTGACATTATTTAACAATGGAGCCAGTGACCTCAGCATTCAATAGCGAATTGCATGTGCCATGTGTCAAACAAATTTAGCACAAGGAAACTTGACTCAAAGATGGTGTAAGGTGGACTTTATTTGGAGCTCTGTATTGCATGTTGCATACTTGGACTGTAGAATCACCAGGGAGTTCACCTCAATCTGAAGTCTAAAGGATCAGGTCTACTTCAAGCAATAGACAGTTTTTGGGAACTCCTTAGAGACAAAACTGAAACATCATTTGTGTTATCTGCACGTACAGATTTAGAGACGGCATGGTCAGAATGTGCATGCATGCAAGCACACACTCAGATATTATTTTCACTAGCATTGAAATAACAATTTTTAGTCTTGATTAGACCAAAGCCATTAACGTGTCACTCAACAACTCTGACAAGGGTCAACAAGAACCCTATTAAAGTTCGGGTGGCAGAGAGTGGCACACATTCTTTTCAGGATGATTGAGTGAATGTCCTGAAATGCCTACATAAAAAAAAGACACTTGCACACTTAAACATACAGTACAAAAAAATTAAAGATGAAAAATAATCACTAAATGTCTGGCTGATGCAGTGTGCTTGTTGCCAGGGCAGCAGGTCAACAAAACAAAGTCAAGCTCTGTCCACACCTTACATCTGTGGTTAACATTAAAGATAGAAATGTAGGGATCTGTCTGCACTGTTGTCTAATGGGTTTGAAAGGTTGGAGGAAAATCTAACAGGAGAAGACAGGTAACCTTTGCCTTGGGAGGATAGAAAGGTGTGGTGAGCAATAATCAGATCTCTGTAATTCTGTATTACACCATCATCTGCCCTGCCGTGATGACTTTGGCTGTTATGGGTAAGTGAAAGGGACAGAATAAAAAATCGAACAACGGAAATTGCAGAAGAATGATTCTTTCTTTTTTAAATTAATGCAGGTGAAAAAAAAAGAATAAGATCCAGGGGAATGTTCTCAGAACTTTGGCTAATGTTCTGGCAGCGATCCCTCAAAGTTATGAACAAACATTCTTCCAGTAACATTAATAGAACGTTTGTTCAGAGTTATCTGGTTTGTGATAATGTTCTCAAAATTTAGCACAAAAACGATATTTATACATCATTAATGGAACATGCTTGTTTCAGATTTTGAACATTTTAAAACGTTCAGAGAACATTCAGAAAAAAAAAGTTTTCATAAATTAATGGGAACATTAGCACAACATTCTTAGAACATATTTTGTTAGCTGGGGAGACAGAGACAAGGCCAATAAGAGTCTAGTTGTCGAAGTGGCAAAGGAAGTTGCTGGCAGACTGTCATCCAAAATAATGTAGACTGTGTCTTGTGTTGTTTTAAACACATGACACAAGGTCTGATGTGTTTCAGGGTTTCATCATCAAGAACTGGAAAAGTGCACAATAAAACATCTCTTTGCAGTACCAGACCTAAACACATTTGAAAGGGATGAATTGGAGCCCCAACTGCAAGCCAGGCCGTATTGCCCAACATCTCTGCCTAACCTCACTGATGGAAGCAAATCCCTACAGCTGTGTTTCAACACCGAATGGAGAGCCTTCAGAAAAAGAAAAAAAAAAACAGAAGCTTTGAAATGAAACATCGGAAAAGCACACATGCTATCTGGGCGTCTTCATGCATTTGAATAAAGTACTGTTTTTGAAACACAAAGTATTTATGAGTTGTACAAAGTATGGTTTATGCTCAATTTATTCCCTACCTTAAGGTACGAAATTCTTGCATCTATAAATGCCACTGTCTGCAGTTGTACTTTGGAGTTAATCGAGGATCTTGATTTCTTTTCTAGGAAAAAAAGGAAGGAACAGGAAATAATAACAGACATGAAACTGAGTTGGCAAATTTTGCCCAGCAGGTCAGTCTGTGTGCAATGTTATATAAACATGGGTATGTGGAAAGTTTGATAGAATGGATTTCAACCATATTAATGCTCCTGAATAAGG
The DNA here is from genome assembly GCA_036281575.1 of Ancherythroculter nigrocauda. Lineage (NCBI taxonomy): Eukaryota > Metazoa > Chordata > Actinopteri > Cypriniformes > Xenocyprididae > Ancherythroculter > Ancherythroculter nigrocauda. The sequence goes on from VTFQ01000022.1 coordinate 3,922,483, forward strand.
TTACTGATCCAGTTATAAACATGCCATAATCTTACTGTTAATAATTTTATCCCCACTGGATTTATAATGCAATGATAGATGACACTTGTAGTATTGCAGGCCTGAATGATTTTGTTGCTCAATAAGGATTTAACATTTTGCACATTTAGCATTTTAATGGCTACGATTACCTATATGGCAGAATTTGGGCCAGATTTTAGTTACATTTGACAATTCTGCCTTAGTTCTGGCAACAGCATTGTGTCAGGTGTGAGTGTGGATGACCACCAATAAATAAATAAATAAATAATTTAAAAAATAATAATAATATTTTTGGCTGAGCACTGGCTTTTAAACAAAGAAACAATGGCTTTTGGAAAAACCCCAAAGTCTTTTTGGCCATACTGCAAAATATGTTGAATGTCAGCCACATTTCTGTCATGACAACTCTCTTTGGCAGGGTAATGGATATGACAATGTTGATATGTTTGAATAGATCTGCTACACTGCTGTTGTTATTGCTGCTGCTGCTGCTGCAGAGCAAGTACAGCTAATGCCAATACATACACGGCACACTGCTGTGAACAAGAGAGACATGCTACAATATAGCATACATGAATTGCCCATAGCAGATCTATTCAGGTGGAGCTGGGGAAGGTGGAGAGTTTCTGAAAGCATGCTGCAACTGCTACAGCAAATGCTGACCAAGTATTTGAAGGTTGAGCAGCAAGCTCATTGGCTGCTGATACAGCAGAAACCAATCAACTGTGCCCTATAGAGAATGATGTGATTGCAAGCAGAATGAGGTACGCAAGGATCTATCAGACTGCGGCATCTAGATTTTCATGACAGAACTTTATATTTAACTGATGGAGTGAATCCCGTAATATTTATGATGACAGACGTTACCTGAAATTCCAGATATAGTGCTGATGGCTGATTAGATTGATGATTGACTCTTTGACAACACTTTGACTTCTCATAGCCGTAATATAGAAACATGGATGCCAACCATTTGGCATAGCTGTTTATGTCCAATGCAACATTAGGTTTCAGAATGGCAATTGTTAGTCAACTGCAGTTGATAATTTGTATTTTTTCATTTGGGTTGCAAAAAAATTCCAAAATGTACTTGAATGTGTGAATGTGTGCTTAGGTTCAACTTAAGAGTCTGTTCATGAAGTGTTGAAATGTCAGTTACTGTAATCATTTTAACTTCATTATAGCTGTCCCCATTTTTCATATTCATTTTCAGGATAAATTATACAATTATTACTAAAATCATTTGGTATCAATAATTTATGTAAGGACTGATCCTCTTGATACAAGTAATCACAAGTATTCATACTTATTTTCTTATTTCCACACTTAATCACTGAGACAAGCACATTCCTGACACGTTTTTAACGGTCCGCAACTAAACACTGGAAGGTGAAGTTGAACTTAAACTTTTTTGAAAATCCAGTGTTTAGTTGTGTTGGAAATGTTAGAAGTGAATTAGAAATGTAAAAAGATTTTTTGAGGTGCTTTGTTGAACATAAAAGAGATGAATGTAAAAGAGATGTTTGTTTATTTACGAGAATACGAGATATTGGAAAAGAAGCATTTTCCAAGCTTGGCTGAGCCTTAGACAACATTTGAAAGGAAGAATGTTCTCTCACAATTATAATGGAAGATCAGGTGAAGTCAATTTAGTATTGTATTTGGATCTTCCACAAAAAGGATAGAAATGTCCTCCAAATTGGCTTTTGGATTATTGCAGAAAATAAGCTGTGTGACCAACAAAAGTTTATGATTCTATTTGATCACAAGTTCAATATGAAGTACCGCAAGGCTCAGTACTAGGACCATTGCTTTTCACCCTGTACATGCCACCCTTGGGAGGTTTTCACTGTTAAGCTGATGATACTCAGCTCTTTATTTCTTTGCACCCTGACGAAACATACCAATTCACATAATTAACGGAATGCATAGTTGATATATAAAATTGGATGACTAGTAATTTCCTACTACTAAATTCTGAATTATTGGACCAAAAACCTCTGCACGTAATAACCTAGAATACTGTCTAACACTTGATGGCTGCAATGTCAAGTCTTCATCGTCAGTTAGGAACCTAGGTGTGCTCTTTCATACCAATCTTTTATTTAAAAGCCACATTTCTAGCATCTGTAAAACCACATTCTTCCATCTTAAAAATATATCTAAACTATGACAAAACAGTTAGTTCATGCATTCATGATGTAATGCTTTGCTGGGTGGTTGCCCTGCACGCTTAATAAACAAACTGACAAATGACAATCATCATTTTGGCTGCGTGAGATTCTCCAGCTTTGTTGTTGTTGAGCTGTTAAAGCTCCGCCCTCTTCTGGAAAGGGGGCCGGGAGCAGCAGCTCATTTGCATTTAAAGGGACACACACAAAAATGGCGTGTTTTTGCTCAAACCCAAATAGTTGCAAATTTGAGAAGCTGTAATAAATGATCTGTGGGGGATTTTGAGGTGAAACTTCACAGACACATTCTGGGGACACCGGAGACTTGTATTACATCTTGTAAAAGGGGCATTATAGGTCCCCTTTAATGTATACAACATTTACCAATTTACTCAGAAGATTATTAAGGGAATTACTGATGTATTTTATGTAGTAGAATTAAAACGTGAAAATATCTTGAGCTTGTGTTCACCACAGGCCTTATTTCAGACAATAACTGATTCAAAAAACCCATTGACTTCAGGACGATGAAACCAGAAGTGCTAAAATGCAACTCATTTCCAGGTTTTGACCAACAAAAATACATCATCCCTGCAGCACTCTATAGAGCTCAGACCTTATTCCGTCAGTTAAAGGTCTGGCATGTCATGACAAAAGGTGCCCGAAAAAAGGAGGACGGCGAGCGTGTCTGTCTCGCTTCATAGAGCTGGTGAGCAGCAGATTGCGTGATCCTATACTGTAACGTTAACCAAAGGACGTGGGGAAAAGACATTAGCGAAACTACTTCAGAAATTGAAAAATGCATGGAAGAGGCCTGCAGTGATACTGAGGCGTATGCGTGACAGGCACGGATTCAACATTCACACCATTCTTTCCTCGGATGCATAACTCAGGAAAACATTGAGTGATGTGGATTAAATTCTCTGTACAGTCAGAAATGAGAGGCTTAATGAATGCATAATTTCCAGTGGCGTTTTTGCATTTGGAGATGGCATTGCAGATGGTACTGTGGTGGAAAACTGCATTGCATCCATCATTATCAATGCTTTTTGAAGAATAATATAATTGTTTACAAAAAAACCCTTCATTATACATGACAACAGCAGTATTTTTGTGAAACTTTTTTTTTAAGTTAAATACTATTTGTAAAGATGTTATATGACTGTACTGAAGTCATTTCTGAACAAAGACAGAAATAAACTGTAGTAGTAAATAGCTTAGTTTTGTAGTCATGTGCATCATGGAGATTATATGGGATTCATTTAGGAGATATATTTGGTTTGTCATTATGAACTGAGCTGATTTATTTTAAGATTTTGCTTTAAAAGTTTTCTGTTGTACTGAATTCTAAATAGTAATTCTACAATTCTGCAAAATACATAACACTTCGGAAAAAAAATCTTCCATTAATAATATACAATACATATTACACCTTTGTCTTTGGGATAAAGAGCTATATATAACTTATACAGGCACTGTAATTTTATTTTTCTCTTAAGGATAGTAACGAGTGACATGCTTGGGCTTGTGTTCAAGGAAGGACCGCTCACATTCTCACGTTGTGAGCATTGTGAGGACACAATTTTCTTGCGGCTACATAGCAGATCACATGACAAGTGGAGTGCTCATGGAGCAAATATGGGAGCTCTCATGGAGCTGTCCAATCCTGCTACTGAAGGAGGCAGACGTCTGGCAGAATTTATTGCCATCCTGCCCTCAAACACACCTGTCTGGAAGTTAGTAATACTGAAGATCTCATTAAGCTGGTTCAGGTGTGATTAATCAGAGTTGGAGATGAACTGTACAGGACAGTGGCCCTCCAGGAGCAGGATTGGGCAACCATGATTAAACTCTTCTACTGTATTAAAAACCTTTCGTATGCCAAGGGTCAGTTTGAATTATAGGAACGTGAGCTTATAAAACAGTCATAACGTAATATTTTTCAATTAAAACCATAATATATTTGATCTGTCACTTCTCATTAATGAGTGAATGTGCAGTTTTGAATGTTACAATGTTTTACTATATTATTACTACACTTTCAAATTTCTAATTTTACAAGAACTACAGCAAAACCAATGTGGTGCAAGATTTGTTTCAGTAGGTTTCAAATTCTTTGAATATATTATATGAAGTTTATAAGAACATATAAACACATGCTGCTCAAAAACAGCCCAAATTTATGAAACCTACATATTCTTTTTCTAACAAAACAACATAAATATTACTGAAATATTTTCAAACAAATTATATTTTACTTGCATAAACTCACTTTTAGATGAAAAAGTTGATCAACAGCCTGAATCCACAATGCTTCATCAATAGGTGGCAGCAGAGAAACAACTTCTCTTTCAAACTCTCATTCCTTTTTCAAATTTTGACCATTTGCACTTTGAACGTTTGCAGTACACCTCCTTGGGCTGCTGCAAGTAGTTAATTAGATGTAGTTTGTTATGTCAATTACTTATTGTCTATTAATAGTGTCTTTGTAAGCGCATATTCAAATTTACCAACAAAATTCAGTTCTAAAAGTGTGTGAAATGAGGAGGAAATGGGCTAAATAAATACTCAACTGTCTGGTTTACCAACATTTTTCAAAAAGTCTTTCTTTGTGTTCAACAGAATAAAGAAACACATACAGATCTGGAACAACACGAGGATGAGTAAATGATGACAGAATTTACTTTTTATTGGCTGAATTATCCCTTTATGGTTCACAGGTAACTAATAATGGAATGTTTAATAATATCTCATGAATAAACAAGTTGTGGTCACGCTTTTGCATCATGACTTGTCTTTTTACAGAGGATTGGATGGAGTAAGAAAAGCGACATGAGTCATGAATCATTACATTAATGAGCCTGAACACAAACACAACACCCTTCAATCTCACTATAATAGTACTATATGTCTGCTGCATCATGATATAAATAATGAACCTGATTTTGATGTATGTATGAATTATTTATTAAGCATTTATAACATGAGTTTAAATGGTTCACTATTTGGTAGGTATCTGTGTTAAAGTCACCCTTTTAAAATTATGCTGTTATTACTGCCTATATATTAATTATTTTGAATGCAAACATGTTACCATTATATTATGTTAGGCTTTAGTTTCTGTGAAGACAGGTACATGCTTGATTTTTTTTTTTTTTTTTTTTTTGCAGTCGGCGACCGTCGGCCCCAAAAAGCATGTCGGCCCACCAGGAAAGTGCCCGGTATGCCAGATGGCCAGCCCGCCCGTGGTTTACACGCACAGCTCTTACCGGCCTATGTCCGTTACACTCAACCCCCTACACCTCACTCCCATCCGGGTCACGGCACCAATGCAACCCCTCCTGTTCAAACAGGCCATTCTAAGCGGGACTCGAACCCTGGTCTGCTGGCATGGGAGTCGGGCGCTCCAACAAGGAGGCTAAACACTGCAGTCTCTAGAGCACCTCTTGAGATCAGGGGAGTGAGGTTTACATGCACAGCTCTTACCGGCCTACGTCCGTTACACTCAACCCCCTAAACCTCACTGACTCACTCCCATCCGGGTCACGGCACCAATGCAACCCCTCCTGTTCAATGCACAGCTCGTTATACAATGAGCATTTAATACTCAGTTTTCACCATTATAATTTGTTCTATTGCTCATTAACAGTTCGTTATTTATCTACTACAATCTTATAATTGTGAATGTTGATAGCTGTGAACAGTCCTGTGAAAGTGCACCTTAACCTCGTTCATAGACTCCAGGACCTGATTGAGAAACACTGATCACAACTTATCCAAAACATATTCTCTGGTCACTCTTGTAATTGTATGATTTTCTTCTACTTTGCCTAAAATAAAAATAGCAAGACAATACAAATATGATAGAATTGCATTTACATAGTCAACATACAGAGAACTTTTTTTGACCTCCTAGCTTCTGCAATGTTGAATGGTCATGTAATGGTGCATTTGAATTCACATTCATGGCCAGATTCCCACCTCACACAGATTAAAGTTTCTAGTCTCAGTGTTCAACTTACCCTGTTTTGGACACAGTCTTGACTCAGACTTGATCACAACACTAGATGGCAGTATTATAAAGGTTACATATGATGATTTATAAACTTCATAAAACTGTGGTGTCAAGAAAATGGTTGCTGGCATTATGTATCTTCAGTTGTGTACTGTTTTCATATAATGCTTGATGACTTTAACATTCATCAGTCAATATAAAACTGAAATTATACACTTTATATCTCTAATTCAGTTTCAGTCAAATAATGTTTATTGTGTAATTGTCCAAAACAGTGAAAAATGCTTTAAAATATGAGCTAGAAGACTAATCATAATGTGTTTGGCTGTTATGTTTATTGATTAACTGTCAAAGGCTGAAAATAACATGATTCTATAGATTTGTTAATTCATTGGGATCAACACAACACATTCTTAGATTAAGAAGCAATAATAGTGATTTTTAAAAAGTTTTTTGTAAACAAGTCATTTTTTTATACAGCAATCAAATTAAAACAAATGGCAAAGGGAAAAAATACTTTCAAGCTCTTATAAGAAAGAGGTCCAAAGAAAAAGATACAGTATCACACACGCACGCACACACACACATATATATACTTGGTTATAATAAAGTACTTGTTTTTTTATGTTGTTTTTTCAAATCTCTGCCATTTATATATTTTCAGATTAAATAAACGTTGGAAGGGATCAGTGACATTTTTTGTCAAACTATTGCCACTTCCTCCTCATCATCATCTTCATCTTCATAGTAGCGATTCCTCTTGATCATCTCCTCTACAGTCAGGGACTCCTCCGCCTCCTCGCCATCCCAGAAGCCCACATCCTGGGATTTCCTATGGGCCTTTTCTTCCACAGGTGGAGAGGGTGTGTCTTGGGAAGACTGGAGCTCAGGAAAAGTGTTGGAGTATTTTGCCAGTTTCTCCTGATCTTTCGAACCCCCCTGTTGTAGCTCGGGCTCTTTTTTGGTTTGTTTTGGCTGAGACTCCTTATCTGTTTGTTGTAGTTCAGCTTCATTTTTTCTTTGTTTTGGCTGAATTTCCTGGGGCTCTTTTTTGGTTTGTTTTGGGTGAGACTCCTTGTCTGTTTGTTGTAGATCAGCTTCATTTTTTGTTTGTTTTGGCTGAATTTCCTCGGGCTCTTTTTTTGTTTGTTTTGGCTGAGACTCCTTCTCTGTTTGTTGCAGTTCAGCTTCATTTTTTCTTTGTTGCGACACAACCTCTTTTTTCGTTTGTTGTGTCTGTTTGAGAATGGATGGCTTTTCCTTACTCTCAATCTTGGCGAGACTCTCAACATCCTCTTTGGATTGGCTGTCATTGTCTTTTGTCTTTTTATCTGGGATTTTCACCTCTTTTTGCACTTCGGTTTGGTCTGTTTTCACCTTTGACAGCGAGCGAAGCTCCTCCAGCGAGCCTCGTCTGACTGAAGGAACCTTGAGAGAAGATTGTGCCTCTTGTTGTGAAGGATTTGATAATGCCAAGCTTGGTGCTACAGAAAAGGGACGGCTCCGCTCTCTGAGAGACGAACTACGTCGCAGGCTTTTCAGTTCTGCTCTTTCAGAGCTCTTCTGAGCTGGCGGAGCTTCCTCCTCCGGAGGCCACTTTCCTCGGAAAAGCTTGGATGGACCCTTTCCGACTTCAGCAGCTGGGCTAGAGACTTTGGAGCTTCCATCACTGTCTGCAGGAGGCGGCCACGCGACTCTCAGTTTTCTTGTTTCCACAGAGGTGGTTTGTGGTTTTTCCATGGAGCTGGTCATCTGACTTCTGGTCTCTTGAGCTGCAGTCATGTCAGTGAGTTTGGCTGGTCGTGACTCCTCCACTTTGGGCCTCAGTTGTTCTGTAGGCTTCACAGAGTCTGCCACTAAGGGCTTTGAGTTTTCACTTCCCTCAGGTTCCTCCTCGTTTGTTCGTGGTGTCCACATTTCCTTATGCGGTCGAAGGCCAAAGCCCTCATCATAGTTGCCCTTAGACTTGAAAAGTTGATTGAAGTGAGGTTTACAGTAGATGTTGCCATGCAGGGAAGCGTAAGACACCAAGCTGAAATAAGAAGGACATATTATTATTACATGCAGGATATGTAAAATCTGACCTCCTCAGGAGGTTTTTTTAGTTTACTATTAGGGGTATAATGATACATGTGTTCGTCTCGAACTGTCATGGTATGGACGTCACGATTCGGTGCACACAGCAAAACGACGAATACAGTCAGTCACGGGCAATTCACACTCCAATTCAGAAGGGGGCGTGTGCGGTAATGCAACACTGTTTGCTAACCGCCACAACAGGAAAAAGCGCAGAAGAAGAACAGATGATCTATGCATAGAAATGTTTACGTGTAATCTCTCAACCAATGTTTCTACTGCACAAAGTCATCAATAAAACAGCTTGAGAATAATATTTCACGTAGCATCACATTTACCTCAGGCATTTAGTGTCAAAAGCATGTTAGTTCACTAGAGAAATGAACTCTAGAGGAAGCATTTCACAAAATATATGCACTATATTAGCTTATATATTCATTATATTTACTTTACCTGTTAGTAATGTCTTAAAGGGTTAGTTCACCCAAAAATGAAAATTCTGTCATTTATTACTCACCCTCATGCCGTTCCACACCCGTAAGATCTTCATTCATCTTCAGAACACAAATTAAGATATTTTTGTTCAAATCCGATGGCTCAGTGAGGACTGCACTGCCAGCAAGTTAGTTTACACTTTCAAATGCCCAGAAAGATACTAAAGACTTTATTCAACAATATCTAGTGATGGGCGATTTCAAAACACTGCTTCATTAAGCTTCGAAGCGTTATGAATCTTTTGTTTCGAATCAGTGGTTCGGAGCGTGAAAGTCATGTGATTTCAGTAAATGAGGCTTCGTTACGTCATAAGTGTTTCGAAATTTCAATGGTTCACATGACTTTAGCAATTTGATACAGTTTGAAGCAGTGTTTTGAAATCGCCCATCACTAGATATTGTGGAATAAAGTCGTTATTTTGTTTTTTTTGGTGCACAAAAAGTATTTTTGACACTTCATAACATTAAGGTTGAACCACTGTAGTCACATGAATTGTTTTAAATTTGTCTTTAGTAGCTTTCTGGACATCTGAAAGTGTAAATTATCTTGCTGTCAATGCAGTCCTCACTGAGCCATCGGATTTCATCAAAAATATCTTCATTTGTGTTCCGAAGGTGAATGAAGGACTTACGGGTGTGGAACGACACGAGGGTGAGTAATTAATGACAGAATTTTCATTTTTTGGGTGAAGTAACCCTTTAATTATTTAATATAGCCTATATAGCCTACGAAAACAAGTTCTGACAGTAACTGTGTAAATGATTATATTTCAAAAATGAATTGGTGTAGAAAAATAATTGAAAAATAATTTAGAGGTTAAATAATGTTAAATAAAATTGAGTTTATTTACAGTTTTTTTCAGTTGCTAACAAGCATTGTTCAATACCGAAACCACATTTTCAAAACTCTTCACACAGTCAGCGAAACAGAAGTCAATGCAGACCAAACTGTGAAACATTTTTCATTTCTTTTAGACAAAATGCATTCAGTGATCACACTTTTCAAAATTCAGGAACTCTTTTCCCATTCGTACTCCACAACATGCAAAATACTATGTATTTTCAGCACATTTTTCTAATGCTAACACACTGCATTCAAAATGATTAAAAACACATTCAAAACAGAATGATGGCAAATTCCAAGCATTTATGCAGTAATTATTTTAAAATATTCTCAATTTTATAGCCAAAAATTAAAAAACTAATCATATTTTTGATTATTGATTTGATGTTGATGAGAACTTGTGGCCAAATGCAAGAGATAGAGCAGACTAGAACCATCACTGTAATTTACTATAATGAACAACAACACATGTTGTTACAGTAATGTGTAGAATGTATTTTATTTATTCTTTTTTTATTATCATTGCAGTTCTGGAGTTTTTTCCCTCTTTTTTCACCTTTTGGTTATAATTTTCAAGTACTATATTCATATAAAAAAATGAAATTTTGATTAATTTCTGATTAATTCGTGTTACAAATGCTTTTAATAAAGTGAAATTGTGTTACAGTATTCTATATGAAGAACTGATTTATGTGGAAAATCATTGAAACTTTAAAAAAGAAAATTTCATCAATTATGTAATGCTTCCTGTTGTTAGTGTTTTTTAGGTCAGTGTGTTGTGAATGAAATGTGTTTTCTGAATGAGAATTATTGCCAGTGTTATGTTGGTCTGAGTGAGTTTTGTAGGTGAGATTAACTGTTTGGACAACATTCATGCTGGTAATGCAGACTGTGTGAAGAGTTTTGAAAATGTGGTTTCGGTATTGAACAATGCTTGTTAGCAACTGAAAAAAACTGTAAAGAGAGAAACACAATTTGTTGAAGAAAAAAGAAGCAATTTTATGTTTAGTTTTCTCACCGTGCTGTACCGAACCGTGACTTCAATACCAAGGTATGTACTGAACCGTCATGTTTGTGTACCATTACACCCCATTTACCAATATAGACTAATTACTTTTCTATATCGACTAAAGGGACTTTCACATTGAGTGCAATTAAGCGCAGAGAGCTCATGTGCTCTAGAGCTGTCAATCATATTACGTGATCATAATCCTTCCGGACTACGACGTTGTGTTCATTTCCTCGCACATATACAACTGAGAGCAATGTTTCTACAGATGAAACATGAAGCCAAATAAATATATGATTACAACGATATATGTTTTGTATGTGTTTTTCATGTGAATGGGGGTATTTTTTATAACAATGAATAATGAGAAATGCTTACATGAGAAATGTGTAGTGTCCAGTTTTTTATAAAACACTACAAATAATGCATTATGCATCTGCCCATTATTTAATCAAAATCCACTTTAGATTTCAGTCATAAATAAATAATGGAATGAATGAATGAATGAATGCATGAATGAATGAATGAGTGAATGCATGAATGAATGAATGAATGCATGGATGAATGAATGCGTGAATGAATGAATGAATGAATAAGTGAATGAATAAATGAGTGAGTGAATGAATGAATGCATGAATGAATGAATGCATGAATGAATGAATGAGTGAATGCATGAATGAATGAATGCATGAATGAATGAATGCGTGAATGAATGAATGAAAGAATGAATGAGTGAATGAATGCATGAATGAATAAATGAGTGAATGCATGAATGAATGAATGAATGCATGGATGAATGAATGCGTGAATGAATGAATGAATGAATAAGTGAATGAATAAATGAGTGAGTGAATGAATGAATGCATGAATGAATGAATGAGTGAATGCATGAATGAATGAATGCATGAATGAATGAATGCGTGAATGAATGAATGAAAGAATGAATGAGTGAATGAATGCATGAATGAATAAATGAGTGAATGAATGAATGAATGAATGAATGCATGAATGAATGAATGAATGAATGAATGAATGAATGAATGAATGAATGAATGAATGAATAAATGAATGAATGCAAAAAAATACCTAAGTTTGGTATTACAGAAGGCACAGCGGAAGCAGGTCTTATGGTAAATCTGCTGATTGGCAATAAGTTTTTCCACCGGGTAAACAGTCTTTTGGCAGGACACACATCTTTCCTGGACAGGCGGATTAAATTTCTGTCCAGGGAAACAAGATTTATTAACATCTCTTCTGCAATGCAATCAGTATTTAGTATGAATATCAGATTATTATGGTATAAAATCTGTCATATTCCATACTGGCACTTAGCAGATTTAATGTTCATATTCTACACACTACCACAGACAAACTATATTTTTATTTTTGCCTTTGTATTTGACTATAAGTTATTAGTACCCTGGGCACTTTAGGAGGGTCCTTGCTCTCTGGCGCAGGGTTTGCAGTGCTGGGACTCGGTGTGTGTACATGCTCTCCTAAAAGAAACACAAATACATGACAGATCACTACATAGTGAACACTATATACTGTACTGATTATTTGATAATGACTTGTCTACAGCAGCTTAAACCTAACTGGTAATCTCCATCCATGACAAAGAGAGAATGAATCCGCAATCCACAAATTAACAATTAAGTACCTGAATGAAAAGCAGAAGGAACTAATCTTGGTTTAAATGTTGTATTTTAGTGAGGTTTCATAATCACAGAGGATATCCAGTGCAATGAAGGCTCAGACAGGTGTGTAGCGGAATATATACAATTCTTATGAAATGAATTAATGCAAAGGGAAAAGTCCATGCACACAAGTGATTCAGCAGCTGTGGAAATTATTGTAACTATACTCTTGTGTCATTTTTCCGTGCCTGTACTCCGAATTGCATGTGAAAGTATCCAGTGCATCTTCGTTTTTTCAACTCAATGTCCTTCAGCTGCTTCTGTAGCCTTCTGTAAACCACTCTTTTATTTTATAATGTTCTGAATCATCTCATGTTTTTCCTCAAAAAAAGTCCTACAAAGTCTGATCCTTCCACAAATGTTTATGGAGTCTAACCTTCGATTTTGTCTCTGATGAAGAAACACCACGTTTGTATTTTTCAGATATTTTATATCACAGTTAGAAAAGGACATTGACATGTCAGCACTGTGAGTGAGACTAATTTTATGAGATTCATCTGCATAACTCTTAGCATTGCAAGCATGTGAAATTTCAGAACATTGTAAAATTGGTTTATTACAATTAGTTCCTCAGTGCCCATGCCAGGATCCGCTGGTCTGGATTCTTTCCTTCAACCTTGTGTAGTTTTCAAACATGAAGGCATGTCATGCACCCTGTACATGTTAGTGTTTACCTAAATTGGATACACTCTAAAAAATGCTGGGTTAAAAACAACCCAAGTTGGGTTGAAAATGGTCATACTCAGCAATTTTTTAGAGTGTAGAGGCAACAATAATAATCAAAAGATGAACATTTATTAATAAGCAATTTAATAAATGTTTATTGTTTAATTATTATTCATTAAACTTATTAATAAATGTTCATTTATTAAATGTTAATTTCCAATATATTTTGGGTTCATTTTAAGCAAGCAATACAGTCATTTTTAAACAATAGTTGAGTTAAAGGTTGGGCAAACATTTAACCCAACCGCCGGGTTAAAACAACCCAATCGCTGGGTTTGTCCATTTTCAACCCAACTTGGGTTGTTTTTAACCCAGCATTTTTTAGAATGTACTAAGTGACAGATTAATTTAAGCCAAAATACGGTGGAGTTTCATTGGATGCTCAGCCTTTGATATCAATAAGACATTATGAAATACGTTTCTGCTCTCTTTTCAGAAGCCTACTTATTTCTGTCTTCATTTTGTACAATTTCATGGTTAGTTGCGACCCTGCCAAAGCAAACCAGCAACTCATTTTTTATTGATAACCACTACCCTCACATAACTATAACTCAGTATTCATAAAATCAGCTCATGGCTTCAATACTAAATTATAATGGTAAAACAATGGACTCACCATTGATCTTTGCACAATTTGACGGAGGGAGTGTGTTCTGTAGAGAGAGCGAAGGAACAAACAATGATAAATAGGAGCCTCATTAAATCTTACGGTAAACAATTTATTGTTGTAAGACATTACCAGTCAAAAGTGTGGAATAATTAAGAATTGTTAAATATTTTTGAAAGAAGTCTATTCTGCTCACCAAGGTTGCATTTATTTGAGTAAAAGCAATAATTTTGTGAAATATTATTGGAATTTTTAAAAGAACTGTTTTCTATGTGAATATGTTGTTAAATATAATTTATTCCTGTGATCAAAGCTGAATTTTCAGCATCTTTACTCCAGTCTTCAGTGTCACATGATCCTTCAGAAATCATTCTAATATGCTGATTTGCTGCTCAGTCATTATTGGTGTTCACTTAATACTTAATACTGGTTCTTATTATTATCAGTGTTGAAATCAGTTTTTGATACCTTTTTCCCAGGATTCTTTGATGAATAGAAAGTTCAATTAAAAGCATTTCTTTGAAATAAATATCTTTTGTAACATTATAAATGTCTTTACTGTCTCTTTTGATCAATGTAACGCATAGTTGCTGAATAAAAGTATTGTTATCATTATTTTAAATCTTACTTTTTAAATCTTACTTCAAACTTTTGAATGATTGTAGAGTTTCCTTTTCCTTTTTACTGTTTTGAACATTGATAATAATCATAAATGTTTCTTGAGCATCAAATCATCATATTAGAATGATTTCTGAAGGATCATGTGACACTGAAGACTGGAGTAATGATGCTGAAAATTCAGCTTTGATCACAGGAATAAATTATATTTTACAATAAATTCACATAAATTGTTATAACATTTACATTTTTTTCCCCTTTTTTAAAAAAAATCAAACATACAAACAGTAAATTCTTATTACATGACATTACATTAAAATAAGTTTGTCTTTATTGGTATATTTAAATTATTTTTAGAAGGAAATAAGAGCACATATCGTACCACTGTCTGTCCATCACCAGCAGGTGGCGCAATCTCCTTATGATCCACACCGGGAACACTGTCATCTGTTTCTGACTGCTTTGCCTGAATTAAAGTGACAATCACTCCAGGTTAGTAACTTTAAAAATAATTCCAATACTGTATACATGAAACATGACAGTGTGTTTGTTACACGTTGTTTTATCACACATTTTCTCAGTATTTACAGTACACTCTTACTCTCTTCTGATTTTTCATTGTAAAGTGCCCTTGATCATTGGAAATGCACTATATAAATTATTATTATTATTATTATTATTATATGCTGTGGCATTAGTTGTCCTGGGAAAGGATGATGATTCTTGAAAAAGAAGGTTTGTTTATCTCTGCGGTTGCGTCATTCCTATCATGCAGTTTATTTTCATGATACAGTTATTTATCATGACAACTCTCACAACAGTTTAGCATGGAAATGGATATGACTTGCTACTGCCAATAGACATACAGTAAGACATACTGCTGCTGCACAATAGCATGCATGAATTACCAACTGCTGATCTAGGCAGGTGGAGCTGGGTGAAGGGTTTCTTATAGCGCACTGCAAGTTTCTTACAGCATACACTGAACCAAACTATTTAAATATTGATTAGCAAGTTCATTAGCTGCAGATTCAACAGAGATCAATCAGCTTGGAGTGATACCTAGACTGCATTAAGGACCTATCAGCCTGCGCCATCTAGAGTTTCATGAGAGGACTAGATATATATTACAAAAAATATGAAATAATAGACCTAAAACATTTTACATAAATAATTTCATGCATTTGCGTGTTTATATCTGATCTGATCTATATCTGATGTCTCCCAGTTCGGACTTTATAACTTGCAGTTGTGAGTTTATATCACAATTCTGAGGGGAAAAATGACAGAATAACGAGTATATCTCACAATTCTGTTTTGCCTTCTAAGAATTGTGAGATATAAACTCATATTTGCAAGAAAAATTTCAGAATTGTGAGATATAAACTCGAAATGAACTTTTTTATTCTTTTATTCCGTGGCTTCCATAGACTGCTACTGCACAACTGTCATTTTCTATCACCAGGTAGGCTCCGCCCTCTGTTTGAAAAATAGGTCTATAATACTACTAAAAATATATACTACTATTTAGTTTTCTTGGACAAGGATATTGTTCACAATTAAGAGAGCGTGAGATTTAGTTGTGTGCATTTGCACTAACTTCTACAAATAAAAAAAGAGAAGTATTTTAAAGTATGGTCTTAATTTTTCCTTTCTCTAATTGAAATGATTGTTACAGACTCCAGTAAGCCTACAGATACCCATTCAATTCAAGTTTGACTTTATTTTTCCATATGCACAAAAACAAAGAAAAAATGCTTTTAATTCCTATTAATTGCATACATTTCTGAGAGATCAGACTCTTACTCCACCATATGTCATCTTTATATATTTCAGCAAACCATCAGCTAAAAGGTTCTGTATATCTGTCCATACAGTAAACATACTCACAGAGCGTGGCACAGTAACAGCCTGTCTGTTGACTGCTAATTGATATTTCGCCAACCTGTCCCTGACAGAGGCGCTGCGCTTCAGACTGGGCGTACCTATGACAGAATATATTTTTTTTAACTTTTCGAAACAGAAAATCCAATACAACCTTTGTTTTGACTGTGTGTGTCTTGTAGTATTTACCTTTGTTGGCCATTTGTGTGTCCATATCCTCTGAGCTGCTGTTTGCTTCTGTTTGCTCCTGAAAAATCAAGTACAAAGTGTGTAAACCAGTGACAGACTGAAAGACACAGAAATGTGTAGTGCACACACAACAACAGCATTCACTTGTAGGCATAGAAGGAAATGGCACAAACTATGCTTGTCCAATGCTCCCTTCCTTTTTTCAGGAAATATCCACTGGGTAGTGTTTACCCTAGTCTTTAAGATAATTAACTTCAAAGTAAACACAAAAACAAAAATTAAAGCTGCAAGCAGCGATGAAAGGGCCCTCGCACCCGGGCTAACCGCCACCCGTTGGCATCAGGAAAACAGTGAACAGTGGGTGACATGGATGCAAGCGAGTAAATACAGGAGAAATATAGCCAAGTCATTTCAAAGTGCCACACTTCCTGCTGCCAACAGGTGGCGCTTTGACCGTAACTGAATATTAACATGTAGATGTCCTCAGGCCAGGACTATTATCAAACATGTGAAGTCTGGAGCAGATCGGACATTGTATGCCTGAGTTACTAGAACTTCCTGTTTCTTGGCTTTAATCGCATACATTAGCACTTAGCCAAGTGTTTCATGATTTAACATATTTCTAGTATGTTTGGTACATCATGGCATATTAAAATGTTTTTCTTAGAGTGAACTAAAGTGTAAAGCATACCATTTCCTGTTGCCAGCAGGTGGCACTATGACTAACTGAATATTGACATATAGATGTCTTTAGGCCAGGACTCTTATCACACATGTGAAGTTTGGAGCAGATCGGACATTGTATGCTTGAGTTACAACAGCTTCATTATTCATGGTGAAACATTAGAATTTGTCAGGCTGCTACAGACACGCCCTTCAACGAAAACTTGCAATTAAACGTCGTTAAGGCCTTAAGATTAGACTGACCATATATGATGTTGTTATTATTAAATGTCTTTGAGGAGTTAATCACAGTGTAAAACATGTCATTTCCTGTTGCTGGCAGGTGGTGCTATGACTGCAACTGAACATTGTCATATAGATATCTTCAGGTCAGGACTCTAATAAATCATGTGAAGTTTGGGGCAGATCCAACATCGTATGCCTGAGTTACAACAACTTCCTGTTTCATGGCAAAACATCGAAATTTGGCAGGCCGCTACGGCCACACCCTTCAGTGAAAACTCTAGATCTTCGCAATTTAACGTCATAAAGGCCTTTAGATAAGACTGACCAAATATGATGTTGATCTGATTAAAGCTCTAGGAGGAGTTCGTTAAAGTACAACGTCTGGAAATGGCAAAAACTGCACAAATTTTGCAAAGAAAATTCAAAATATCTGACTTCCTGTTGGTTTTCAGATTTCACTCCAAGAGACTTTTTTCTAGGTATTGGGCTGTTAGATGTGTGTACCAAATTTCATACCTGTACGTGAAACGTAGTGTCAGGGGCACTTCGTTGAAATTTTGTAGGTGGCGCTATTGAGCCATTTTGCCACACTTAATTCTGAAACCCATATCAGACGTAAATTTTCACCACTTCTGACGCATCTGCAAAGTTTCATGAGTTTACGAGTATGTTTCGGCCCTCAAAAAAGTGATTCACCTTACATGGCGAAACATCAGACTTTGTCGGTCACCACGGACACGCCCTTCAACGAAAACTCAAGATCTTTGCAATTTAACATCTCAAAGGCCTTAAGATTAGACTGGCCATATATGATGTGCTTTTGGTTTAATCTCTATGAGGAGTTATTCACAGTGTAAAACATGTCATTTCCTGTTGCCCCCAGGTGGCGCTATGACTGTAACTGAATATTGTCATATAGATGTCTTCAGGTCAGGACTCTAATAAAACATGTGAAGTTTGGGGCAGATCGGACATTGTATGCCCGAGTTACAACAACTTCCTGTTTCATGGCGAAACATCGATCTTTGTCAGGCCGCCACGGACACGCCCTTCAGCGAAAACTCTAGATCTTCGCAATTTAACATCACAAAGGCCTTTAGATTAGACTGACCAAATATGATGTTGATCTGATTAAAGCTCTAGGAGGAGTTCGTTAAAGTACAATATCTGGAAATGGCAAAAACTGCCAAAATTTTGTAGAGAAAATTCAAAATATCCCACTTCCTGTTGGGTTTACAAACTTTGCACCCAGGGGCTTTTTTGTAGGTATTGGACTGTTACATCTGTCTACTGAATTTCATAACTGTACGTGAAACGTAGCACGAAGGGCGCGTAATTGAAATTTTGTAGGTGGCGCTATCGAGCCATTTTGCCACACCTAATTCTGAAACCCATATCAGATGTAAATTTTCACCACTTCTGATGCGTGTGCAAAGTTTCATGAGTTTTTGAGAACGTTTAGGCCCTCAAAAATGCGATTCATTTTGGAGAAGAAGAATAATTGGCTGAGCAATTCCAATAGGGTCCTCACACCATCAGTGCTCGGGCCCTAATAAAGCTCTACTGGTGGCTCTAAATGAGTATGGCAATAAAGAGAGGTGGAAGTGGAATGAAGAATCAGACCAGTTAAAATGTTCTTATTATTGTATAAAAACAATATCACACTTGCAGTAATGCGATATGGGTCTTTATAAGCAGGGCTAAAATTACTTGTGGCCTCGTGCCTACAGCTGAACACAGATGTGCTGATATATAAAGCCATATCACACTCCTGCTCGTGTGATTTCGCTCATTTAGGCTATAAGCACAATCTTTTGCAATACAGACATTTATGAAGCGAAAATATTGAAGTGAACTAATCACAAACTTCTTGAAAAAAGGCTTGATGCAGATTAAAAATGCAGTGACTGGTACAGTCTATATAAGGTAAAGATGACTCAGTCAGGAAGTTCAAGCAGCTTTTATTCTGTAGTTTGAGGTTTACAGTTTTAAAGATTTTCACATTTAAATTGTATGACAAATTTCCATCAATTTGAATTTTGGGTGGGAGGTTGGGCTTTGGTTCATCACCATCACTGTCCCTCAAAATGTCTGCACAGGGCCCTATGAGATAACATTATATTACTTTGTTCAGTCCAATAAAGGAGGGTAACACTTCATTTCCATGGTCCACTTGAGACATTCTATAAGTATCTTTGCAACTAGCAGTCATTCGAGTATTAGTAAACTTAGTATCTGCTAACACTTTTTTGATGCTCCTCAACAGACACTCTACTGACTGTAAGTCACTTTGCAACTACATTATTAACATATAATTATGCAATTATGCAACTTATTCTACTAACCCTAACCCTAACCTATCAGTCTACTAAAACTCTAATGAGAGTTAGTTGACATGTAGTTAATTAGTTGTTAGAATGTCTAAAGTAGACTTTCAAGTTCCAAGTTTAATTCATTTCTAGAGCACATTTAAAAACAACAGTAGATGACCAAAGTGCTGTACATAAAGGGTCATAAAACAGACAATAATAAGAAGACGAGTTTTGAAAGCATGACAGAGTTGGGGCCATCTTCACAGTCAATGGTAATGAATTCCAGAGTTTAGGGGCAGCTACTGCAAAGGCACGATCTCCCCTGTGCTTCATGCTTACTCTAGGGACCATCAGCATATGGTCAGCAGACCTCAGAGACCATGATGGGACGTGCAGTTGTATAAGGTCAGAAAGGTAAGTTGGGGCTAGGCCATTTAAGGATTTATAAGCAAGCATTAAAACCTTAAAATCAATCCTAAAATGGACCGGAAGCCAATGTAGGGAAGCCAATTTGGGGGAAATATGTTCCCGTTTACACTTTTGTGTTAAAAGTCGAGCTGCAGCATTCTGCACTAACAGCGAGGCCTGGTTGCACCAACATAGAGGGCATTACAACAGTCTAAACAAGATGAAATAAAAACATGTATAAGCCTTTCAAAATGAATAGGGGCTTTCGCACCGAATATTTCTAGGAACTCAGTTCTAGGAACTAGCCACTAGGATAGTTTCCTGAGAGTCTTTAAGCGCGGCATTAACAAATGCTAAAAACCGGTGCGTGTGTTTGTTGTGTGTCGTGGGTTTTGTGATAACGGAGATGGAATGTAAATGCATAATTTACGCAACTGAAAGAGCAAAAAGTGTGGCTTAGAGACAAAATCTCCTATGACAACTTTCAGTATTACATATCATCGAGGTGGAGAAAAGAACACACCCCTGCAGACAACAGGTAAATGGCGTTATCGCTGTTTTACATGTTTATGAAGTAAATGTTTTTACAGCTTTTTAAAAATGCCGGGTGCCGGTGTTTGACATGCATTTGACCAATCGCTGTACACTTATGTCACTGATAGTTCCTATAGTGCTGGTTTAGACCCTACTCTGAAGTAGGAGCTAATTTAGTTCCCCCAAAAGGAGTTCCTAGAACTAAAATCGTTCCTAGTTCCTGCGGTGCGAACACGGCAAAATCCGGGTACTTCAGCTAATAGTTCTAGGAACTATAAAAAGGTTCGTTTGGTGTGAAAGCCCTTGATAAATGACAAAAAGGGCTTAACTTTAGATAAAAGCCTTAACTGATAAAAACTTAACCTGACTACAGAGTTTATCTGTTTGTCAAGTTTAAAATCCATATCCATTATTACCCCCAGATTTTTAACAGTGGATTTAACATATAGGGAAGCAAAGGGCCTAAATCAACGTTAGAGGCCTTATTAGTACAGTTTGGACCAAATATCATGATTTCAGTCTAGCTCTCATTAAAATGTAAAACATTTATGGCCATCCAATATTTAATGTCTTTGAGGCAGACAAACGGAAGTTTTAAAGGACTGGCATCTTTCTGTCAAACTATCAAATCAAACTATCAAAATAAAGTGTAACCCTTTTTGTAAATGTTATTTTTCTATATCAAGAATTTAAGATGTATATAACATTTCTAAGAAAAGAAAAACTGTAGTAAAATAAATAGTAAATACAAATTATGTTGCGAAAGAAGTGTGCATTAGTTTTTATATTGAACAACTAATTTGTTTATATTTGTATTTGAAATGTAAATTATTCATATATTCCACAACATACTCTTACAGTAACACAGCTTACCCTTAATGTACTGCACCATTTATCTATGTATTTATTAATTTTTGAGAAGCCATCCTTCTATACTATAATCCCATATAATCCCAGTAAAAAGAAAAGTGCCAAAGTTTACTCCACTTTTCCCTACCATAAATACAACAAGATGGTTCCGAAGACCACCTCAGAGGAACTACACTTTTAAAAATAAAGACACACACTGCAAAAACTAGACTGATTCCACCTCTGAGCTCAAGGACTCTGACTCCCTTAAAGCAAATTCACATCAAGCCTGAAATATGAAAGTCAGCAGTGGCTGCATTTAGAACATGAACAAAGATGTTTGAATAAAGCAGAGAGGGAGAAAGGCAAGGCAAACGGTGTGTAGCCTGAGGAAGGTTTTGTAGTTCTCCAGAGACCTGCTGGGGTTTAAAAAAGTATGTGCATACCAGGCCCATGACATCATCACCACACAGCAACAGGAGCAGATGGGGACTGCCGTAGCTGAGTGTGCCAAAACATTTTTGTGTGTAATAAGGTGAGAAAGACAGCATGCATTCGACTAAAACATTCCCGTAAAGCTTCTTTCAGTAGCTAGTTGTGATTGAATTTATACTCATCCCTCAGTTTATGAAATTGAATAAAAAAATCTATTAAGTGCTTAAAGGGTTAGTTCACCCAAAAATGAAAATTCTGTCATTAATTACTCACCCTCATGTCGTTCCACACCTGTAAGACATTCGTTCATCTTCAGAACACAAATTAAGATATTTTGGTAAAATCTGATGGCTCAGTGAGGCCTGCATTGACAGCAAATTAATTAACACTTTCAGATGTCCAGAAAGCTACTAAAGACATATTTAAAACAGGTCATGTGACTACAGTGGTTCAACCTTAATGTTATGAAGCGACGAGAATACTTTTTGTGTGCCAAAAAAACAAAGTAACGACTTTATTCAACAATATCTAGTGATGGGCGATTTCAAAACACTGCTTCATGAAGCTTCGAAGCTTTATGAATCTTCTGTTTCGAATCAGTGATTCAGAGCGTGTATCAAACTGACAAAGTCACGCCCCCCAGTGGTGAAACATTGAAATTTCTAAACACTTAAAAGTTATGTAACGAAGCCTCGTTTACTGAAATCATGTGACTTTCATGCTCCGAACCACTGATTCTAAACAAAAAATTTGTAAAGCTTTGAAGCTTCATGAAGCAGTGTTTTGAAGTCACCCACCACTATATTGTTTAAATAAAGTCGTTATTTTGTTTTTTTGGTGCACAAAAAGTATTCTTGTCACTTGATAACAATAAGGTTGAACCACTGTAGTCACATGACCTGTTTTAAATATGTCTTTAGTAGCTTTCTGGGCATCTGAAAGTGTTAATTATCTTGCTGGCAATGCAGGCCTCACTGAGCCATCGGATTTTATCAAAAATGTCTTAATTTGTGTTCTGAAGATGAACGAAGGTCTTACAGGTGTGGAATGAGATGAGGCTGAGTAATTCATGACAGAATTTTCATTTTTCGGGTGAACTAACTCTTTAAGTCTAAACAATGGATGTTTAGGGCCAGAAACAAGTATGAAAGCACAGACATGAGCACTAAACTGTAAAAAATTATTTTCATGATTTGTTATCACAACATATTTTCTTTTGTCAAATCAACTTAGATAATTAATTTGGTTCAGATTACATAATACTTTGAGTTTTTGTTGATTAAACCAATTGCCTTCATTGTATTAACTAAAATTTTTAATTTCAATGAACTCAAAATTTTAAGGCAACCAGGTAACTTACTTTTTTTAATTAAACCAACAATTCTTTTTTACAGTGTACTGATGCACAGCCAATTCTAGGTCAGATGGAATAATTGACCGCTATGCTCTCTTGTGTTAGTTTGATGATTAAGGTGAGATGTGACATTAAACCAGATGCATTGATATTTGGGTAAGTTTGGGTTAGTAAAATTATTAATTTTAGCTAACATTTCGGAAGGCAGCTGTCCATGAAATTGAGCCAGTGTCTGCCTTTGACATATTTGGGTAGAACGTGTTTTGTGCCTAAAGTGCACTTTACACTTTTATTTTAATGTGCCACTGTTACAATGTAATTACACAAATAAGTAACGAGTAATCTTAATTAACAACATGTACTTACTGTAGGTTTACGATTTTGCTTAGTCTTAGTTGCATACGCATAATTAAATGTTAATAATATAGTAAATCCGTGTAGCATTTGTAACAATGACACATTAAAATAAAGTGTTACCTTGTATTTTTATTAGCTAAGCATTTTTATTACATGAGTCTCACATTAACATATGGAGGTCTTGTCTTAGAACAGTGTGTATTTTAACATTTATTCTAGAGCAGTGAGTTGGCTCAGCTAAGTAAATTACTGTAAAAAATTTTTTGCCACTAATGTTTTCACAAACTAAAAGACGATGTAAAATGATTGTTTGTGCTAATCGACAGCATGTCACAGATGTCGTTCATAGAATGTGACTTGTAATGAAGAGTCTTTTTAATGTGTGATGGTCAAAGGGGGACTCATCTACTGCATCACCAGCATTCTCTTTCCTTTGTCTTTTCAACCAGCGTTTTGGGAGGCAGGAAACAGCTCAAACAACTGCCTCACTGTGATGGAACAATAGACATACTTGTCTCTGCATCACACCCCTTTGGATTGGGGAATTTTAAAGAACATGACTCAGGGCCATAGTCACAAACTCCACCTAGCTAGCTAAGTAAGATAAGGCAAGAACATTTTTCACAAAAAAAATTAACCTTGAGAAATGTTAAATCTTTCTGACAGGAAATTAAGCTTATTTTGGAATACTAATGTTTTCCATTGTGAAATTTTTTTAATGAAAATGTAACATTTTCCTGCTCGATTTTCATTTGCATGAAAATTTCTTCACTTTTTATATCTAATTATATATTTTATTTATTACCTTTTCAGTTTCTTAATCTGTTAACTGAATTTTTACAGTATTAACAGGATAAAGACAGGAGCAAGATGTTGATATTGCTCCCCTTTTATCCACCCAAAGAATTGGATCTAGTAATTCACTGTCAGTTTATATTGTATTTGCTATTGCAAGACTAAGCTTTGAGCTCAGAGGCCAGTTGCACAAAGCCGAGTTCAGTTGCTACCCAGGTAAGTTTGAGATTAGTTTGACCAAACTGTTTTTTTCAGGTTCAAGAGGGTGGATTTGTTTTTAGCAGTGTTTATTGGCATTGCAACTTACACTGCACGGCTAACCTGCTCCAGTTTAGAGAATCAGTTGTGAGCAAAGTGACACACATCTGATGCAATAAAGCCACTCCCTCTGTACCTATCACTCCAAATTACAGCAGTTCATAGTGTAAGAATTTTAGAGACAAAATTGCCCATCTTTTGCTGCTAATTATTTATAATATTTATATTATATGAATTATAATTATTTGTAATTCATATAATATATTCATATAATTATTATATGAATAGACAATTAATATTAAACTTTGCATTTAAACTAATATAAATATATATAAACACCAGCTTTAATATATAAAGCTTTTAAAATGACTAAGCTTAACATGTTTTTCTTTTGAGCTCTTTGTGAACCTATACTTATTTAAATTCAGTCGATTCACATGCATTGATATAGTCAGATATTTTCTTTCAGCTAAAGTTCTCAAAGTTTCGCTGCAGCAGCAGTGTTTATTCCTGCCTCTTTCATAACGATCTCCTCTCGCAAGAAGTCAATCAAACTGATGCTCGCATGTTCTGTGTGATTGGCTGTTCGCTGCACGTGTCACACTTTCAGGTGCACATTTAATCATAGTCTAGATCAAACCCTTAGTTGACATAGAACGTTTATATCGAGTGATGTTAGCCTGCTGAACCTGATCTAAGCTAGGTTGGATTTGTACGGTTTTGTCAACTCTAAACCTAAACTCAGCACTTGTTCAGCTATCTTCATGCAACAGGCTGATAATAACTGCAGATTATTATGAAGACAATGTTAAATCCAGTCACTGTTTCAGAGAGCAGATTGCTAACTCAACTTCAACTTCAGCATGGAATGAGACATTCCAGAAGATTCCAAGGAATCAGTTAGGAATGTGAGGACATGCCTAGCCTCTGGTTATGACAATGGGGGATGGGCACTCATTCAAATGAGGTAAAGCCAAGAAACATATATCCACTGGGCACATATCCATATCAAGTTATGTACAGGTTAGTTGATGAAATTATCCTTAAAGGTGCCATCGAATTGAAAATTGAATTTACCTCAGCATAGTTAAATAACAAGAGTTCAGTACATGGAAATGACATACAGTGAGTCTCAAACACCATTGTTTCCTCCTTCTTATATAAATCTCATTTGTTTAAAAGACCTCCGAAGAACAGGCGAATCTTACGGTAGAGGATTAGGGCCAAGCAAAAATAAAAAAATAAAACCATCTTGAGATTAAAGAAAAAAGTCGAGATAAAATGTTGAGAATAAAGTTGTTAAATTACGAGAAAAAACTCGTTAAATTTCAAGAAAAAATTTGAGATAAAATGTTGAGAATAAAGTCATTAATTATGAGAAAAAAGTTGTTAAATTACGAGAACAAATTCGTTAAATTACGAATTTGTTCTCATAATTTAACAACTTTTTTCTCGTAATTTAATGACTTTATTCTCATAATTTAATGACTTTATTCTCAACATTTTATCTCGACTTTTTTTTTCGAAATTTAACAACATTTTTCTCATAATTTAACGAATTTGTTCTCGTAATTTAACAAGTTTTTTCTCGTAATTTAATGAGTTTATTCTGAACATTTTATTTCGACTTTTTTCTCGAAATTTAACGAGTTTTTTCTCGAAATTTAACAACTTTAATCTCGAAATGGTTTTATTTTTTTACCATTGCTTGGCCCTAATCCTCTTCCATAGAATCTCAACATAACACCGACTGTTACGTAACAGTCGGTGTGTACACCCCCAATATTTGCATATGCCAGCCCATATTCCCAACATTATGAAAGGCATTAGACAAGGGCAGCCAATATTAACGTCTGGATCTGCACAGCTTAATCATCAGACTAGGTAAGCAAGCAAGAACAATAGCGAAAAATGGCAGATGGAGCAATAATAACTGTCATGATCCATGATAACATGATATTTTTAGTGATATTTGTAAATTGTCTTTCTAAATGTTTCATTAGCATGTTGCTAATGTACTGTTAAATGCGCGAGCAATTAAAGGGCCAGCAGCATGAATCGGTGCATAGTTAATGATGCCCCAAAATAGGCAGTTAAAAAAATGAATAAAAAAAAATCTATGGGGTATTTTGAGCTGAAACTTCACAGACACATTCAGGGGACACCTTAGACTTATATTACATCTTGTAAAAAAACGTTCGATGGCACCTTTAAATTGACTTAGGGTGTGTTCACACTTTTGGTTTGGTTCTCTTTTGGTCCAGACAAAAAAAGAAGATACATTTAGTCCTGGTTCGCTTAGCATTCACACTGTCATTTTTAATTCCAAACCTAGAGATAGAAAAAACAGCTTTTATGCTGTATATTTTGACTGAAATATTGAACATCCAAAACAATGCTGTGTGCTGATCTAGATGCACTGGTCTTATGTATGTTCATATGATGGAATTTTTACCAGCTGAGAATTTGTGCAAAGCTTATGAAATGTGCAAAGGAGTCAAAACAGCGGCAGGAATTCCACCATCACACACACAAATGAAGATCTGCTGCAAGGAGGCGGCGTTTCCGACGTACTGAACTGTGATGGGCAACATTGCGAGAAAAAACAGGTAATCTTGAGCATTCTGTCCTTGTTAGGGTCACATTTTGCGACATCAAGTCCTGTTTTTGGTTGAAAAGTTGGGTATGTGTACACTTGGTTGGTGCGCAGCAGGGTTCACATGGCAGCATTCACACTTATTCAAATGAAATGAACTACAGAGCAATCGCAACAGAGTTCATTTTAATCTAACCAAACCTGCCATGTGTGAACACACCCCTATTTACTATTTCACAACAGAAGTAAAAAGCTGCTAAAATGACTATTCAAATCAACGAGCTGGTTTAACATGTTTGCCACAGCACAAACAAGAGCACTGTTCAAATACATTTAATTTGGGGTTTGAATTAATATTTTATTTGGTAATTACAGATTCCGTAGCTACTTAATACAAGGTTCTGCCAAAAGATTTTGAAAATGGAGACATATTTTGAACATTACTGTGTGTTGCACCTTCAAAATTCAATATATACATTAACTTGTCAAAGATTTAATCCATCCCAGAGGCCATTTTCTCCTCACACAGAGGTCAAAAGTGGATTTCACTACAGATCTGATTGAACCGCAAGTCACAAAGTTTTGAAGAAGACTAAAGTGTCAGTTTTTTTAATGCTAAGTGTAAATAGCTGTCTTTAGTGTTGGATGTACTGTCCTTAATTTACGTTTACATACTTGTACTACATGCTGGGAGTGATTTTTCCCTCCTCATATTACATTAATGAGAATGAGATTTCACATTACAGTAATGCAATTTGCAGGAAAATTGTGTTTAACTGCGATGAAAGAGAATTTAAATTTAATTGTCCTAAAACAGGCTTCATTTTGGATTTCTTTGCAAAATTTGGCATGTAAGCGAGAAAAATGCAACTGATGGACATTATAATACTAGATTACGGACCATTGTTGGGTTGTTTCACGACATACCAGGAAATTTAGAGAATAAAGAGTAATGTAATTTAACTGTGACGTTCTCACCTTGCTTTTGCCCTTCTCAAACATCATTTTGAGGCTGTTCAGAGGCAAGGCTGGTTTCTCCACAGGGGAAGTTGGAGAGAATGGATCGGATGCAGTTTCGATTTCTTCCTTCTCTTCTGCCCGCTTCTTTTGTTTATTCTCCATGTCTGCCTTTGTTTTCGCAGGTCTCTCATGGGACGTTGGCTCCTGGCTCAGGCTGGCCTGTCGCACGGGTTTGCTGGAGGAAGCAGGTGGTTCTGGGGGACTGCTGGGTTTGCGGGAGGCAGACTGAGCCGTACGGTTCACAGATGCCACGCTCAGCTGAGGAGCAGCTTTCTCCTGAGGCGTCTTTTCCCAGCGTTTCTTCAGCACACTCAGGTTTCCTGACCGCACGGACAGAGGCAAACTGTCAACAGACTGAGAAAGAGTGACAGAGGTTAATTCATTCAGACATTCATTTCAGACACCTGTGTTTTATTCCAACAACTTTTGCTTCTTTTTACTAACTACTACTTACAAGGCAAAAGAGCTCAAGACTAGGATATTCTGGACTCTAGATATGCCTCGAGTTCCTACTTTAATGCAAACTTTGTAAGTTTGTAAGTTTAATGACTTAAAAAAAAAAAAAGTATACTTCTCCTTAACAAGCTGCATTAGGTATATCATTCATATCTGTAAACTGCTAAAGCAAAACGATTTTTTATTTTATATTATTCTCTACCTAGATTACAGTTAATCTGGAAAATCTTTCAACCAACTTCACTTATCACTTGTTGAAAGTCCAAATAATCCATTCTATAATGTAAATGTATTCTTTGTAAAGAAGTTCAAACATATAATTTACAAATCTACAAAACTAATTTTAAGAATTTAAGCATAACCATTTCAGGGTTATTATCATTAACAAAAAATAAAATGATTGAAAACATTTTTGTTAATTGAAATATAGCTGGAATAAAATAGATTATAAATATCAGATGAAAAACCTAAACTAGGTAAACATTTTAAATGTTACCTTGACAACTAACTGAAATAAGTTAAATCACTAAAATGACTAAATGGAAATAAATAAAAACTGAAATAAAAATAAACCTGAATGGTTATATAAAAAGACAATAAAAATGACAAAAGCACAACAAAACAATAAAAAATGAATACATTTAACTACAATTAAAATGAAAACAGAAAAGATAAAAATAAAAGCTAATAATAATACTAATAGTATGATTGTCCGTTCAAAAGTGTTTCCAAACATTTGACGGTTAGTGTACATTATAGACAAAAGAGCTAAACTAACATAACATTTGAAAGTTTAATTTAGGATATTTTGTCTGGAATAGAAGTGTCAGGTGACTCAACCCCACGAAAACAGACATGACGAGACATGAGAGAATATCTCCTCATGAGGATAATACAATAATCTAGGAAACAGCTGTTCAAAACACAGTCAGGGTTTCAGCTCCTAGAACACTCATCAAATAATAACAGCCAATGATGACACACTCCCCCTAAAACACTATCATTTCATCAAGCCATCAAACATTCTTCTTACATCACCGGTTTAGTACAAGATTTTTTTAAAGTGTATTACATCACCACCATCAGAATGTCAACACAAACCCTATTAATATGAGTTAAAACAGTCTAATAGACAATTCAAACAAAGAAAGGCTGTTTTCTATCGCACTCTGTGTCTCTACTCCAAATCAAGACAAGCTCTGTAGATAGAGGACATGCAACAGTCTTTGTGAAAGCATGCTGAACCAGACACCAGACAGAGAAGTTGTAGGAGACGAGAGGAAAGACCTGGATGGACAGGGCGCTCTTTATGTCTTTTTTCTGCTCTGCTTTCTTCGAGCTCCTTGGGCGCTGGACATCAGTGATAAAGCTCTACCAGATGTGCGGCAGGCAGGAAACTTGTAAGAACTAGTCCAGCCCCACTGAACAGCCCCCATGAAGGAGAGAAAGAAAGAAGTGAAAGGAAAAAGGGGGAAGAGGGAATGTGTGTGAGATGGAGGGGTCGGAGATGATTAAAAGGCGCCTGAAACCTGTATACAGGAAATGATGCATGTGATGAAATTTAACTCTTTCTCGTCTGTTTTCATTCCTCATAAATGAGATTGCAAAAAAAAAAAAAAAAAAATTAGGTTAGAATATTAATCTATGGGATTGCATATAAAGACCCAGCTAACAGGGAACGTTTTCAGAACATTGGCTAACGTTCTGGCAAGGTTCTTTCAAAGTTATGAAGAAATGTAAGGTTGCTAGAATGTTCATTTAATGTTATCTGGTCTTTAATAACAATCTCAAAATGTTAGCACAAAAAACATCATTCATGGAATGTTTTAGTTGAATGTAAATGTCACTACTTGTTTCAGAATGTTCAAAGAACATTCAAAAGTAACATTGTCATAAAATGTAATGTTCCCTTAACATTCGTATACACTCTAAAAAATGCTGGGTTAAAAACAACCCAAGTTGGGATGAAAATGGACAAACCCAGCAATTGGGTTGTTTTAACCCAGTGGTAGGGTTAAATGTTTGCCCAACCTGCTGGGTAGTTTTATGCTTAAAATGAACCCAAAATATGCTGGAAATAAACATTTATTAATAAGATAATGAATAATAAACAATAAACATTTATTAAATTGCTTATTAATAAATGTACACCTTTTGATTATTATTGTTGCCTCTAGTAATTATGTGTCTGATTTTTAATTTCTCACCTATTTTGGATTCATTTTAAGCCAGCCATATAGTCATTTTTAATCAGTAGTTGGGTTAAATAAAACTACCCAGCAGGTTGGGCAAACATTTAACCCAACCACTGGGTTAAAACAACCCAATTGCTGGGTTTGTCCATTTTCAACCCAACTTGGGTTGTTTTTAACCAAACATTTTTTAGAGTGTAACCAAGAAAAAAACATTTTAAAAACAGGGTGTGTTTAAAACATTTTAAAAAAAACTGGACGTTTTGAATGTGCAGAGAACATTCAGAAATAACGTTTTTATAACTTAAAAGGAAAGTTAGCAAAATGTTCTTAGAACGTTTTTTTGTTAGCTCAAATGCCTAATGTGCAGCCTTTCAGTTTTCAACAGTAGCTGCATTTACACGGACCCTAATAATCCGTTTGTAGTAGCACAGATGGAATTAAAAAATTCATGGTTTGTAAGAAAGTTTGGATTGTAAGAGGTGGTTTAAAGGATTAGTTCATTTCAGAATTCAAATTTCCTGATAATTTACTCATCCCCATGTCATCCAAGATGTTCATGTCTTTCTTTCTTCAGTCGAAAAGAAATGAAGGTTTTTGATGAAAACATTCCAGGATTTTTCTCCATATAGTGGACTTCACTGGGGTTCAACGGGTTGAAGGTCAAAATTACAGTTTCAGTGCAGCTTCAAAGAGCTCTACATGATCCCAGACAAGGAATAAGAGTCTATAGCGAAACGATCGGTCATTTTCTAAAAAAAAAGTAAAAATGATATACTTTTAACCACAAATGCTCATGTTGCACTGATCTGTGATGCGCCACGCACATGCTCCAAATTCAAAATCGCCGACATCGTTGTTTTATCTTTTTTTGTAAAGTGCATTTGCTTTGTAGACACTGGATCGTTACTTCTACCTACGGACTCACGCGTTACCTTTCTAACATGATTACATAATGCGTGGCGCATCACAGAGCAGTGCAAGACGAGCATTTGTGGTTAAAAAGTATATACTTTTTTTATTTTTTTTAGAAAATGACCAATGGTTTTTCTAGATAAGACTCTTATTCCTCGTCTGGGATCATGTAGAGCTCTTTGAAGCTGCACTGAAACTGATATTTGGACCTTCAACTCGTTGAACCCCAGTGAAGTCCACTATATGGAGAAAAATCCTGGAATGTTTTCATCAAAAACCTTCATTTCTTTTCGACTGAAGAAAGAAAGACAGAAACATCTTGGACGACACATCGAAAACTGAAACTGGAAAGTTCTGGCATGTGCAATAACATATGACGCACAAGTCGTTGTTGAATATAGTATAATAAATGACTGCCGTGTCATTCTAAAATTCTCATCTTCTGTGAAGTGCTCGCCAACAGTGAGAAAGTCTGTATATTCATGCAGTGTGCACATGTAAAAAGATCAAATGTTTACATGAAATCAAATATTTACATGTACAATCAAACTTAGATTGGAAATGGTTTAAATCACCCCTTGCAATCCAATTGAAATTTTAGTCGAATTTGGCCAATTCATTCTGATTGATGTGGTTACATGTGACTTTTTATTCCATCTGCGCTACTAGTCTGATTACAAACAGATTATAGGGTCCATGTAAATGCAGCTATTGTCTTGCATTGATTCTGAAGTTTAAAGACATAGTTAACAAAAATTAAAATTCTGTTATAATTTACTCAACCCTCATGTAATTCCAAACTTGTACAACTTGTCAATTAATTCTCATTTTCATATAATGAAATATAATCTAGAAACTAAATGGGATTGTTAGTGCTACAATGCAGTACAGTACATCTCATTCAGTGTTCAATGGAAGAAAGTCAAACAATTAGGTACAATTAGGTCACACATTTATTCATTTAGCAGACATCCAAGAGTGCACTGATGAAGTACATAAAAGGTGCCACGACACAATACAAATTTTATATTCTTTTGTTTTTGTAACTTCTATACGGTGCACCAGTAACACTTACCGTTTTTTTCTTGTCTGCACTCGCCTCCTCAGCGGCTTTCTGATATCTGAAAAGAAAGAGAAGGAAAGAAAAATGAAAAAGAAAAGTATGAGTAAATGTTTTAAAAGGTATCATTTTCATTATCATATTACAATCTAAACATTTCTTTTTGATGTTAGAATATGATTTCCTCTTCCAGTTTAATATGCAGAGACAACAACAAGTAAGCCATTAGTAGTTTGATTACTCTGTCTCATTCAAAACATTGCTCTGATTTTTGTCTGATGAATAGCAGATAGGAAAAAATCTTTTTTTCACAATTCTGTTTAATGACATTAAAGGCAAAGACATACACACTTTTGAAAGACGAGGTGTAAATTCGGTAGAGCATTCACAGGGCATCAATTAGTTACAACTCTTAGTGATATCGATATCACAAACTTAGTGTGAATCAAAACACAAATAAAAACCAACATGATTAATTACTGGAAAAGCAGTTAATCAACAACACTGCTCAGTTGACTATTGTGTTCAAAGCTCAAGGCTCTCAGGTGAAAGCAAAGAAAGGAAAGAATATGAATGTTGGTCCAAATAGAGTTGGAAAATTG
This sequence comes from Ancherythroculter nigrocauda, assembly GCA_036281575.1. Taxonomy (NCBI): domain Eukaryota; kingdom Metazoa; phylum Chordata; class Actinopteri; order Cypriniformes; family Xenocyprididae; genus Ancherythroculter; species Ancherythroculter nigrocauda. The sequence continues at coordinate 3,955,886 of VTFQ01000022.1, forward strand.
TTGCCCCCTACTGGCATTCACTAGCAGCAAACATTTGTCACCTTTCCTGTTCTTGCTTTCACCTGAAGACCATAAGCGGCAGGGTTGTGCAACAGAGCCGATATCTGTGTCTGTAGCAATCTAAAAATGATCTCAAATAGCAGAGAATTACATGAGCTGTACGTCCACAAAAAGCTGGTTCTGAAACTGACACTCAATTAATATTTTATTTTCTTTAAAAGAAATAATAGTCATTGTTGAAGGGATTAAGTCGGTTTGGAGTATTGACACTAAAATAAATACAACAAATGAATCATAAATTCATAAATAAAATATGCAGTCTGTCCCTGGCCAAGTCCTTCGGATGTTATTTTATATAGGCAATATTGATATGGGCTTCATAATGTACTAGAGTAAGTAAAACCATGCTTGGGCTCACTCATCTGAACCATTTTTGGCAAAAATAATTAATGCATTTTAACAAAAAATCTAGATATTGGAAAAAAGTACATAGAATTTGAATGTTTTCTCTTGTCATGGTTTCAGTGGTTCTATGGATATTTTAATGTTACAGTCTGACAATTTTGAAACTGGTGGGAACATTTTTATTATCTCGTCTAGAGCTCTTCCTTATTTTACTATCAGTCCAGGTTATCTTCCTGTATTTTATGTACTTCCTGCATCACTTATTAGTTCATTGCTTGTATCAAGTGATGGTTTTGTTTTCTTGCTTTTAACCAAATCTTTTTAATGACAGACTTTGGCTCAGGCGATTGAGAATGATCAAACCAACATTTAAGATGCTGTGATGCGATTGGTCCACTGGTTAGTCCAGTTATCCAATCACATCCTCTGTTGTGGCAAAGTCATATGAGTTTTTTGTTGCACATGTTTTTGTTGTCTTATCAGATAAAAATGCATCCGCCTCAACTGAGTGCATACATTATTTATGTGCATTTTTCGAATTTATGCACATCTTGGCATTTCCATCCAGCATTTTTCATGCAATATCCCAAAATGCGCATAAAAATATGTGGATGGAAACATAGCTACAGAAGTCCTCTGAGGTCTATTTTACAGACAATATCAGTTTTGAGATGCAAAATGGCACTGATTACATATTATGGAAAGATAGATTGATTGCTTGAATTACATAATTCTGTAGGCCAACCTATAAGTTTGCATTAGCTTTTTGATTATTGTTGAAAATAAGCTGTGTGACCAACAAAAATGTATGATGCTGCTTACACGTTTTGTTCAACAAGATAATCTTCACAGATGAGCACATCTTCCCCAGAGCCATGTGATAAGCAGTGTTAATATGAAGAAATAAAGGGAATATCACTCACTTGGAAAAGCGCTCAGTGATGGCATTGTTCTTGCCACGACTCCCAACCAATGAGAGCTCTTTGGCTGTTATCCGTAAGGATTGTGATGCCCACTGTTTCCTGCTAAATGGCCCTGCATCCATCTCTGGAAAACAGTAAAGCAGATATGAAAGTCAAAACAATGAATGGAACCGTAAACATGCAAAACATTCAGATCTATCAAACTATTGTTATGGCTAACAAAAATTCTAATTATTGGTCCCCAAAAATGGTCTGATTAATAAACTGCGTTTTAACATTTTATACACATGTGACAACTTGCCCCATGAGAACACAGCTCCATGTTTCTATTAAAAACACATCAAATATGATGATATTGGAAGTGTAGTGAGGACAGAATTATTCTTATTTTAGAGGGTGAAATTTACAAATTTACTATCTGGACATCTGAACCCTAAAGGGGTTTATTTTGCGATTACAACCGATCTGGACATCTGAACCCTAAAGGGGTTTATTTTGCGATTACAACCGACTGGATGTACATTATCCCGCTTATTACACGTCTACTTCCCACAAAATATTTATTTTTCTTTAAATATTTTTATTAGCTCACTGAACGTAACGCTTCCGTGAAGAAACAAGCCAAGACGACTGAAAAAGGTCACGAGACGGACATTTAATGTATAAAGTACAGTCATATCGCTTACACTGCTTTTATATATTAAATAATTATGGAGACAGCAGATATTGATATTGATTTGAGATTAAACTGCTTTGAAATCTTACCTGTTTATTGTCACATACAGCATACAATACAATTGTCTTAGCAAGAAGATGAACACAGCAACAATATTACAGTACTATTAATACTGAAGCTTTCATTTTCATAGCAGTCGATAAATATAGTGACGCAAGATGGCAGCAGTGGCGTTGGTATGAAACTTGCGAGAGCGAGTACGCGGTGTGATACGAGAGACGTGAAAGTTCCCGGATGGACGGTGTGTTATTCAGCGTTGCTATCGACGATGGTTCTTATCGGGGAACGCCTCCGAATCAAGTATAGAGGGTATGCACGTGACGTCACCGTCGACCGTTAGGACTGCGGTCACGCACGCTGAGTGGCAAACGACTGAGCAGCAGCATTGGTTTTCAGCGTGAATGTCGCGAAAAACACACAAAACACATTCAAAACGGGAAAGAGCTTTGCGGCTGACTGTACAAATAGATTTGACACAAACCCTGAGGTATTTAAAAACTAGAGAAAGCAACAGAAAAAGAAGCAAATGGATCACTGCAATTCACAGAAACAGCTGGACTCCAGCAGAGAAACATGGATTTGCAGTTATCATTTTGTGTCGAATTGTTGGATTTTGAGGTAAAATCATACCTTATATATTGTATTGTTATATATTATGTTGACGACTCATCAATTAAATATTTTCCATCTTATATTATGCATAATTGGGTGTTTTTAAATAAACAACACTGTCAAATACTATACTATAAAAGTTTTAGGGCTGGACAATATGACGATATAACATTGATATAAGTGATTAAGCAGATTTAAACCTACCGATATTGTAGTTATATAAAATATTCACAGGCAGATTTGCTTTATGTATTTCCCCAGCGTCAAATCAGGCACATATAAATGTCAGGAAACACGACTCCTGGCTGCATGTCAATATCCATGGATTAGGTTTATTTGACAAGTTGTAAGAAACACTTTCGAGTCCAACCTTTAGGGTAATTTATTAGTTTTACTCGCGTTTTCACCGTTTCTCCTATTAATCCAGTTACGCAGCTGGTTCTTTTGCCACTCAGTCCAGCTGAGGGAGCGCGTTTTCGGCGGGAAAGTGACGTCGTTGCATACCCTCTATTCCAGAGAGCGCATTGACGACGTCACTTTCCCGCCGGAACGCGTTCCCTCAGCCTGACTGAGAGGCAAAAGAACCAGCTGCATGACTGGTTTTAGTAGGGGAAACTGCGAATTGCCAGTAAAACAAATGATTATACTAAAGGTTGGCTCGAAAGTGTTCCTTACAACTTGTCAAAGAAATCTAATCCATGGATTTTGACATGCAGCCAGAAGTCGTGTTTCCTGACATTTATATGTGCCTGATTTTGACGCCGGAGAAATACATAAAGCAAATCTGCCTGTGAACGCTTTATATTACTACAATATAGGTAGGTTTTAATCGGAGTGATCACTGATATCAGTGTTATATATCGCCATATCGTCCAGCACTAAAAACTTGTATATAGTATTTGTCAGTGTTTATTTTAAAACACCCAATTATGCAGAATATAAGATGGTAAATATTTAATTGATCTGTTGTCAATACAATATATACGGTATGATTTTACCCCAAAATCCAACATATTGACACAAAATGATAACTGCCTGAAGTCCAGTTTTTTTCTGTGAATTGCAGCAATCAATTTGCTTCTTAGCTTTTGGCGTTCTGTAAAAATATACCTCAGATTTTGTGTCAACGCTATTTGTACAGTCAATCGCAAAGCTTTTTCCCGTTTTGGATGTGTTTTTCGCCGCATTCACGATGAAAACCAATGCTGCCACTCAGTCTTTTGCCACTCAGTGGGCGTGACCGCAGTCATAATGGTCAGTGACGTCACGTGCATACCCTCTATAGTTAATTTAGGCCTAACCATTCATTATGAGTGAATACAACATATCCGCCTTTATCCAAACTAGTCTACGCGTTTTAAATTATGGGTCTCATTTCCGGTTTGAGGAACTTCCACTCAAAATGACTGAAACAAATCATGTGGTTGTACAAATAATCCTTATCTGTCAGTTTGACTGAATGAGCTGTACATTTTCCGTCATGCCCTATTTTTATCTGTCAGAAAAATAATGTAATGCTTGATATTGAATCTGTGAAGGTATTTCCAGCCCACTCCTCTTTTTCTTTTCGCTTTATTAATATGAAAAAGACAACAGACACTGCGCAGTTGTGGTCGGCTCTCCCATGTTCTCCCTAAATCCTCATTCACGTCTCTTTCCTGTTTTTTCACATAACATCAGGTTTTATAGTCTAACGAGAATAAGCTGGTCAGGCTGGTTTTTCCAGGAAGTGTAGGCTCTCTGTATTTAAGTAACAAAGTAAATTTTACCAAAACAAATGTTTTGCAGTCCTTCTCTGCACCAGTATATAAACAGCCCCTATGTAAGGAGATGGATTGTGGATTAATTGCATATGAATGTCTGAATGTTAGTGTAATGGGACGTGTTGGGTCATAATGTTACATTAGATTGGATCTCTGCTTTACAAGGTCAAAGCCTCTACTCGTTTCAAGTGAGAACATCTCCAGCCTTTTATTAGCACACTTCATTTATAACACTAAGCTTTTTAAAACTCACAATGTACACTACAGTCTCCCTGAGATTGCTGTCTGACCAACAATGATTTATGGAGATATCAGTAGTACTACTGCACACTGTGAGTGCATGTTAGCACTGTTTTTTGCTTGCTGTTGGGATCTGAAGTAGAGTTTGAAGCCAGAAGTGGTGTCAGTCTTAACACCCGGATGATCAGTGTTGTTTTGGTTTCTTGGTATGTCTGTTTTTGTTTTCACCACCATTACTTTGCCCCAGCATATAAGCAGAAACAGAGTGTGAGTCAAATACTCAAGAATGCATAAAATGTGTTTTGAGGATTGAGGATGCATCAGATGGTGGGGCTTTGTCTAAAATCGATTTCTCTCCCCTCCCCCGCTGGTCTCTGTTCACATTATATTATTTGGGTTGGATCTGCGGTATGCTTGTGTCATCAACCTGAAGCCGCATACCTATTTTGCTAACGACTATGAAAGAGAAGGTGCCAAAATGGATAGAGTTGCTCACATCACTTTTGTTGTTCTTTTTTTTAACCTTTGGTTTTGTTTCCAAAGCGGCAACACATAATGGCACACGTCTATCTACCGTGAATGTACTGCAAATGTTCTAAAGAACACAGAAATTTCTGCTGAAGGCTGAATAGCAGCAAAGTCCCTTTAAGACAAGTCACTCGGCGGCCATCTTTGAAATGCCTCTCAGGCATGTAAGTGCAGCTCCTATCTCTTTGAATGGGAAAACTTCAAATTCTCCAACGCTGTTTGCCAAGTTTTTGATTAAATTTCATATTTGAAATCACCAATGAAATCTGACAACAACTGTCTCATAAATTTTGTTTTTGTTCATAAACGGTATTTTTCAGGTTGGATCAAGCTAATGCGCATGCGCAGTCCTAAGTGCGTGTCTCTATAGGAAGTGCGCGTCTGACTGTTTCTATAGGAACCGGAGCTTCTAACGGCCGCTGCAGTGATGCGATGACTTTACCAATTGGTGATTGGCCCTCATTTAGAAGGTGGGACTTATTCCGCCATATTGCACATTGCACTATCTCCCATTCATAATAATAAGAGTGACGTGTCTTGTGTTATTCTATAGTGTTTGATAGCAGTTCACTTTCACGATTGCGTTCACATCAGCAGGGAACCGTACCGGAATTCACATGAATCATACCTCACACTACCTTTTTTATACAAACTCGGGTGCAGTTTGCGGGTGCACACCAGAGTTCGAAAAACAGCGTTCACATCATCCAAACAAACCGAACTCTGACATCAATCGAACCCATGGTGTGCACCAAAAAGCACCCTCATTCAGTCTCAAAATGTACTGCAATTACAACCACTGCGTATGCAATGACTTAACTATCCAAAATGCATTGTGAGGATCTTGCTAAATGAATTTCCACAAAGGCATCTGTGTGCACAAGGTGTTTTATTTACTCATGATGTTTATTTGTGTTTGAGTCTTTTTGGAAATGGCTACATGAAAAAAGCCATTTAAAGCTGTTGCTTCTGAGAGGAAACAAGAGCAATACTCTACTATTGCAAAAGTTTTCTGCATGGCTGAGATGCAGTTACCGGGGCATTCTGGGTGGTTGTTACATTACTTACTAGACAGACAAACAAAAACATTTGGAAGGTTAGGCTGAAAACTCTAGGAGGAGTTAACCTAAAATCATATATCATTTGGAATAACTAACGTTTATAGGTAACTCTAGCAGTTGAAGCATAAAACTACAAGTTACTTGCAGAGGAACATTGTTTTGGTCATTTTGTGAGTTCGGATCCGTTATTCGACTCTGCTGTTCTTGAGGCACACCAGAGTGTTAATGGTTACAAGTGATCAACTAATCAGTGCCAATGTCACTTATGACATAAAAACTCCCAACTCCTGTCGGAGCCATAGCTCCTGTCTGACATGTGGTGCGGTTGCACTTTGGGCGAACTTAGTTTGAGTCCCAACTCGAGGTTCTTTCCTGGTCCAATTTCTTTCTCTTCTCTCCCATAATTTCCTGTCTATCTTCCTACTGTCCTCTCTAAATAAAATGCACCCAAAAATCTAACTTTAAAACAAACAAAAACTCCACAAAATAAGCAAGTCAATAAATAATAGAAGAAGATGAACATCTGAAAAGATGTCTAGCTTATTTTGTTATCTTTACCAAAGGTGCAATCATTGCTATTCATATCAGACAGTTTAAAACTCTGGAACTTGGCTTTTATTATATTTGTAGGATAACAGATCAAAGTAGTAACTGAATTAGTGACTGACATTGAAACACTGTTTTTGGTGACACAGTCAATGAAAAACCAAGCCGATGTTGATTTGTGTTTCATTAAGAGTTGAACGCTGTTGCTTTCTCTTTTTGACTGCAAACTCTATTTGATTTGAGGTTCATTTGTTGTGGCTTCAAGCTACTATGAAACCTTCTACATGTAGCCTGACCTTCTTTACTGATGCAATTACATATGGATGAAGTGTGCAGGTTCCTAAATTATTATAGGCAAAAACAAAGGTTTAGAAGATGGTTTTATGATGTACTCCTTCAATATTTAAATGTTAATTTTAAACAAAAAAGGTACGTAGTGTACTTTAAAAACTGGATGAATATTTGCAAAGCAAACTCTTTTGTTATAAATGTATTATTGCTATACTTATAGACTGATTCATTCATTGAGTGAACAGTAATGCTTACATAATCATAGCCACACCAACATGGGCAGCGCCTGTGAACAGAGACTTTGACCTGAGAGGTGCGACTGACAGACTAACCTTATATATCAACACAGATTTAAAATGCATATATATTATTGAGTACATATAAACCAGTGGTTTTAGAACAACAAATATGAGAAAACAGGATTAATGCATAGAAAATGCATTAAAAATTCAGAATATGTGCATGCAGTTTTCTTTTACTAACATGAAAGAGATTCATCCAAATTTACCTTGCATTGTTTTGTCCTGCTGTTAATATCTGCTGATATTCTGTAGTAGAACTTTGTCTGTGTGATTTTTTTCTTCTTTGTGATTCTATGTCTGACTTTCCTGGCTTCACAGCAGTGAAAATACTTTCCAGTCTCACTCACTTGCTCAGTCTAAAACAATGGCCAAGAAAAGCATCAAATAAAAGTCTACAATCCAGAAAAAAATGAAGTATTTTTTGTCATCACAAAATATACCAGAGAAAAAGAATTAGATTAAGAACCATCACTGTCTACACAACTTTTTAAAATTAAATTATGATTTACTTTTTGTCTAAAACATTCATATTTGCACATCAGATTCTGTCAGTTTTCGTCAAATGATGACCTTTGATCGCTCACTTTGTTAAATGATTGACATAACCAAAGCAAAGACCTAAACACTGAATCATCAAAAACACAACAACCTGAACACACAGTATGATGTCAATATGATGCCATGTGCATCGAATGGTAACCAGGGTGGAACAAACACAATATTCCTACAAATTCACTTCTCCAGACACTGCTCGTGTAGCCACCTATAAACAATTAATGGACCCAATAGTGACTCTAAAGTGGTAGTTCACTCACAATATGAAGATACTGTCATTCTATCACTCGTGCTTACAGTATGTTGTTACAAACCCGTAAGACGTTGAATGAATATTAAGAAATTTCTATCCCTCCACAGATTACAGTCCACACAACCAAAACTACACACTAATAGAAACATCCACCTGGAGGGCAGAACAAGACTTCCCTCCTTTGACTTCCACTCCATGATTTTTACCTGACAATAATGAAGTAACAATGTAATATTAAAAGACCAAATTTAATATACACTTTATTAATTAATGATGCATACTATATGTACAGGTGAGCAGATGAATGCAGAATATAAATGCAACACATAATTTCTTGTTATACGCTTATTCCATAGAAAACCATGATAAAGAAAACACTTAATCATTTAACACATTGCGTTCATATTCTGGGCTCATCTCTCCTGTATATAGTATTCATCATCAGTAGGGTGTATGCTGAATTAGGTCTTTTAATATCACTCTTTTAGTACATTAAGGCACTTAATATGGATCACAGGTGCCCAAAACTTGCATTTTATTCACATATTTTTGTTTTTCTTCTTTTGAGATGGAAAAATGACAGTCCTGTAATGCAATCCTATGGATGTTTTGCCCGCCCGATCTTCGTGCCAGGCACGTGACTGAAAACTATGAATATGATGCACAGTTTTTTTTTTTTTATCATAGCTGCTTGGTTGAGCTTCTGTATGTGTTGATCAATGGTTTCAATGGTTTTAAACAAATTTACAAAAACAAAAAAGTGAACGTGTCTCTTCAGAATACTTGGAATAAACTGCTCATTTATATTTATGATGTCTTTTTGTACTTTGTGGTTGCATGGACTTTCAATGATGATAACAATATTAAAAATATCTTCATTTGTGTTCAAAGATGCACAGAAGTCTTCGGTCTTCAATGACATTAGCAGGAGTAAATGATGACATAATTTTCATTATTGGGTTAACTAACTCTAACCCTAATCGTAAATCTACCCCTTAAACCTAGCCCTACCTTTAAACTTACTACTCTACCCATACCCAGAACCTCAATAACAGCAAAGGTTAGTTTGCTGTGTTGTGCAGAAAAACATGTACACAATAAGTAGCCTACATTTTATAATATGCTTAATTATTAAATGTAAGTACACAGTAGTTAAAGACATTTAATATAAAGTAGGATCTTTTTTTAGATGTTAGTAAAGCTGATAAAATAGACATACATGCAGTAACTGTCAGAATACTTTTAAGTTTATATGGGAATACATGAATATTCTTTGCCACAACCACAAACAATTCTAAACAATTTCTTTATGACTTTTTGGTTTACAAACCAATAATAATTTAATTTAAAAAAAAAAAAAAAAAAAAAAAAGGAAAGAAAGGTGTTACTCAGTATTTACTCAATATTTGGTAGACCTTTTGATGGAGATAAAACAAAAAACAAGTGTTTTAGTACTTGGCAAGTGAAAGAATTTGACATGAATGTGAAAGTGAAATAACCTTTGTAAGATCATTGATATGATCTTATATGTTATGCTTCATAAAAAAAATAAAGTCAAATCTAGACAATATTTTGAAGACAATATCCTTTTTGTCTTGTCAAAATGTGTGCATGGTTCTCTGTTCAGTTTTGTGACATTTAAAGACTCAAGATATGAGTGACATGTCACTCTGAACACAAAGACTTCCTTCTTCCTATAAGGTCTGGTGGTCAAACTGGATCTTCACCTGACATGGTAAGTGCCGGCTGACAAAATAGCTGCTAAACTCCCTCTTCAACTGCTTCACCTGCTTGTTAAATACTAAATGATGCACTTGAACCAAAAGTACAATCTGACAAATTTATAAATTTAGCAGTTGCTGCCCATTTCGTCCATGAAATACACACATTTTGGAAGCTCACCCACATTCATCACAGGTTAATGAGGAGAGACCCACCTCTATAATTCAAATGCAGTTCCTCCTATCTTCAAAGGTTTCGGACTTCAATGTCTTTTCTTAATCCAGCAAGTTTCGACTATGAATACTCACTACAGAATTTCAATGTGTCACCTGATTCTAGAGAAAACTCTGTGATATCTGACACTCCTTGTGCTTGTGTAGGAGTTTGTCCCATGTGACTTTACAAAAGGGTGGAGACTGGAGAAAGGTCCACCAGGACTGGTAGAAATGTCATCATGTGACACTATGCACCAGTGAACTCCGGCATTGTGTGTCACCTGGCAGGTGTGTTTTGAATGTGTGTGTGTGTGCACTTGTGTTATTCCTGGAGTATCTACTTTCCTGTTGTTCTTGGCAAATGAGTTAACCGAACAAGTCAAGTCAAACAGTAGCTTCACAGATGACCGACACTTTCTCTGTGTATAAACTTTTATACAATCCAAGTAAAGGGCTGAAATGCACTGTGGCATTTTGTTGCTTTCAAATCAACATATTAAGCTCACCAAGAAACAAAAACCAAAAGAAATGTACCAATCAGAATACACCTCCCCAGTATAAGTGATGTTTGATAAGGCATCACTATTAATATTGCTTCTAGTGCAGGTTTTGTTCATAATTGTCCATAATTCAATTTAACTATAGTGCACAACTTGTCATGTACCGTTTGTGTTACGGGCATTAATAACACTTTAAATCATTTATCTTTTGTCATTGACTTTTCCCGCCAAACCTGTTCAACACAAACCCCGCCCTGCAGTCGATTTCATTGGTCAACTCAATCACATAGTCACTTGCCAACAAAAGTTCAAGCTTCATGGATTCAGTTCAGAGCTTTGAAAAGTCTTGAATGGATCAGATCATGATAAACAGTAATCAGGATGTGCTACCAACACTATATTAAGGTTATGTCAGGGATGTCCAATCTTGCTCCTGAAGGGCCACTTTCCTGTAGAGTTTAGCTCCGACACACCTGCCTGGAAGGCCGTGTCTGAAATCGCCCCCTATTTGAGAGGACAGTCATTTGTAGTGGTGTACAAAAACAAAGTGAACGTTATTGAGTACACTCATTCAATCCCACAATGCATGGTGCAATGAGTATACAGCTGTTGTGTGCTCAACGGCTAGAGAATACCCATAATGCACTGTGAGAGTCATTGCCGCATCTGACCAGAAGATGGCACCCGCATCTGAATCATCCATCCATCCATTCATTTGAGAAACTGCTTGTCTGTGGCATACAGCGTAATATAATACAGGTATAACTTATTTTTTAATTGATTATTAAATTGTTTATCTACGGTTTATACATCTTTTCCATGATAGAATTCAAGATACATCTTTTCGTCTTACTGGAGCTGCCAGTTTTCAAAGTTTCGAATGATTATTAACAGCAAGCACAAACAATGCAAAAGCGATTGTCCTTCCGGTGCCCTCAGTGTCTGAATTCACTCACTCATTTTCAGTCACTCCTTCAAGTGAACTATATTAGTGAACTAACACGGTGAATGAGGATATAGGGGTGATTTGGGATTCAGTCGAAGTAATATGGACTTAATATGGATCACAGGTGCCCAAAACTTGCATTGCTGGAGGGTTTCTATACACTTTCTGTCACGCTAGTTTCAGTTTTCATGGACTTTCAGTTTGGTTTTCATCTTTCACATGTTCTTCTGTTTGTGTTCCCGCCTGTCTTCCGTCTCCATGGTCACCATCATTATGAGTTCACCCGTGTCAGCTGTTCATCATTAAGCACCTTATCACCTGCTCTACTTAAGTTCCTGCCTGTCTGTTCCTTTTCCGGTCTCGTATATTGTTGAGTGTGTGAATCCCTATGTCTGTTCTGATATATTTATATTAAGAACCCAGAGACAGGTGTTTGAACCTGATTCTTCGTCGTCCTCGTCTGCCCGAGTGCACATCGTTACACTTTCATTGTATGGAAAATTATTTATTGAAAGTGAATGTTACTGAGGTAGACATTCTGCCTAGGATCTCCTTTTTCAAAAATAATAATAATAATAAAAAAAAAATAAATAAATAAAAAAAAATAAGGGTTTGGAACAACATGAGGGCTTTTTTTTTTAAATACAATGCATAATTTTTTGGTCAAAAAAAATTCTGATTTGGAAAAAAAGGTATAGCATTAAGCCAAATATTCAGATAAATTGAATATTAGATAAATCATGAGGTCTTTTTAACATAATTTGACAAATAATTATGAAAGAAAAAAAGACTACTACATTTGATCTCTTTCTTTTATATTATTATTTTATATGTACCTCCGGTTTCACATACAAGGCTTAAGCTAGTCCTAAACTAAATGCATGTTTGAGCTGATTTAACTGAAAGCAATTTGTACTGACATATCTTAAAATATGTCATTGTCATTTTTTTTTCTAAGGCACATTTATAAAAGCTACTTAAATGCCCTAATTGAACTAAGGCCTAATCCTGGCTTAATCGAAGCCCTGACTGTGAAACCAGGGGCCTGTACCATGAAGCTGGATTAGCTGGCAAGCCAGGTAAATTTCAGATTAGTTTGCGCCAATCTTGGGTTTTAGGTACCATGAAAGTGACTTGGCTTCATCGCCATAGTAACTTACGCTCCACGGCTAACCTGCTCCGGGGCAGGTTATGTCCTGGGTTCTGGTTCAAACTGAAATTGGACCAATCAGATGTAAGCTAAGTGACAGTGACACACTCAACAGAATAAAGTCACTCCCTCAGTTTCTCTTCCTCCAAATTAAAGGTCATTATATAGTAAAAACTAATATTTAACAATGAAATTGTCTGGTTTTAATGATAATTATTTTATGATTTATGATTTGTATAATTATATGATCTATATTTTTATTAATCCATTACACACAAGCATGTTTAGTTTAACAGTTGTTATTAAGCATTTAGTTTCAATGAATATTAATATATATAGATCATATGTAATATAAATAAGGTGTAAATATTAAATATGACTACATGTGACCTTGTATGTTTGAGTCTATATCGTGATAAATTATCAACTATATAAACTACCTTCACAAGTTTCCCTTGCACTTATAGAGAAAGATCATTTCTTTTATTTGTCCTCTTTCACAGACAAGTATTTTCCATTAGTGTAAATGCATTTAAATTCTTCATTTTCAGTGAAAGAGTTTTGAATCACGCTGGCTCTCTCGCGAGCAGTAAATCATAGTTTATTTCTGTTGCAAGGCATGTGATTGGCTGTTTATCACTGATGTCATGGATTCATGTGCACGCGCTCCACAAACTCAGGATCAAAGGCTGAGTTGACAGAGAAAGTTGATGATCAGCAACATGGTACCAACAAAGCCGGATTGGAGTGGTTTGGTTTTGTCAACTCAAAACTAATCCTATAACCCTGAGTTTGTCCATCTACCATCATAGTACAGGCCCCAGGTCTAAATGTTTTACATTGCAAAAAAAAAAGCGATGACAACAGGTTGGACAAGGTAAGCTTGTTACAAAAATGCTGCAAGGAGACATTTATAATGTTGCATTTGTACTGCTGTGAAAATGTTTTTATTATATTAAAAATGACACCTAACATATTAAATACATATGATACAAACTATCCTTAATTCATATTGTTCTATGATACCTAATGCAAAATATTAACTAAATAGAAATTAGTGTTTGCCATTACCTGGATGATCCACGACCTTGTTTGTTCCTAGTTAAACTGTCAACTCCTTTTCAGAAAAATCCTCGGGCCTGCGCATTCTTTTCTTTTACTTTTTTCCTCATTCTTTGGTTATCTTCTGCATATTTGAATCCTTTCCAGCAGTTACTGGATTATTTTATCCAAAGATATTTTTCTGTTTTTTTCCACATACTCCTCTCTCTCTCTTCCCGGACTATTGGACACACAGAGACACACAGACACACACACCTGACGATCATTAAAGGGTTGGTTCACCCAAAAATGAAAATTCTGTCATTAATTACTCACCCTCATGCCGTTCCACACCCGTAAGACCTTCGTTCATCTTCAGAACACAAATTAAGATATTTTAGTTGAAATCCGATAGCTCCGTGAGGCCTCCATAGGGAGCAATGACATTTCCTCTCTCAAGATCCATTAATGTACTAAAAACATATTTAAATCAGTTCATGTGAGTACAGTGGTTCAGTATTAATATTATAAAGCGACGAGAATATTTTTGGTGCGCCAAAAAAACAAAATAACGACTTATATAGTGATGGCCGATTTCAAAACACTGCTTCAGGAAGCATCGGAGCACAAATGAATCAGTGTGTCGAATCATGATTTGGATCACGTGTCAAACTGCCAACGGCTGAAATCACGTGACTTTGGCGCTCCGAACAGCAGATTTGACACACTGATTCATTTGTGCTCCGATGCTTCCTGAAGCAGTGTTTTGAAATCGGCCATCACTAAATAAGTCGTTATTTTGTTTTTTTGGCGCTCCAAAAATATTCTCGTCGCTTTATAATATTAATATTGAACCACTGTACTCACATGAACTGATTTAAATATGTTTTTAGTACATTAATGGATCTTGAGAGAGGAAATGTCATTGCTCCCTATGGAGGCCTCACTGAGCCATCGGATTTCAACTAAAATATCTGAATTTGTGTTCCGAAGATTAACAAAGTTTCTTACAGGTATGGAACGGCATGAGGGTGAGTAATAAATGACATTATTTTAATTTTTGGGTGAACTAACCCTTTAACTCGATCAAGGCATTAAGGTCTCTTTACTTGTCAGGACTTTGATTTTGTTGTGTTGTGTTTTGGCCTCTAGAGGTCCTCATTGTGCCCTCAAACGTTTGTAAATCAGAGCCATTGCCTTCACTGCTGACTTTTTCTGTTTCTCTGCTTGGTGTTCAGTTGTTCTGAAGCCAGCTGTCTGAAGTAGGTCTTCCTTAGCTCTGTGATTCTTTCTCCTGGCTTTTGAAGTGTATTTTTTTTCCCTTGTTATGTTATACAATTGTTTTGTTTTTTGTTGTTGTTGTTGTTGTTTTGTTTGGTAATTTGTATTCTATAGGCCTTATAGTGATGGGAGAAAGCATTTCAAAACTTTGAATCAATGATTCAAAATTATTCCCTGATTCGAATTGCTCGAAACGCCACACGCTGGCGACCCATGCTGGTCAGAACAGTTTAAATGCGCCGAAAACTCAGGCAAAACCATAGGCCAAAGCATGCACACAACAACTTGTACAGATGTTTTATTAAAGTGTATTAAAATGCAATTAACAAATCATCTAATACCCTTTAATGAAGCATCTTTATAATGTATAATGTATTATTTTATTCAATTGTAGGATTTGTTTTGTTTCTTTAATGGAGAGCTTGGTTAATCAGACCAGTAAGAGACTTTTAACTACAACTCTTCCTTTTTATTATACAAATGTATCATTAAATGTCGACAAATGTATAACACTGATCCGAGATCAGGTAAAAATCTTAAGTCAATACTGGTTAAAGGTGCAATATGTAAGAATTGCAGTAAAATATCCAAAAAAAAAAAACACTAGCTCAACACATTTAGTCTTAATGTTTAAATCTAATTTTCTTGATTTTTTTGCGAGTACCATGCTTTACCATGCCTCAGAGAAAAACACTATTTTGTCAAGTAGCTAACATAGCATAATCAGATGCAGCTTTATTTTTAGTAACAGTAATGCAGAATTTTCTCCATCATACAATACGTTTTAAAATGAATTGCATGCCATTTATCAACACAAGGCATCCAGCATTTTTTAATGATATTCGTTCAGCTCCACAACACTCGCTCCTGCTCTGCATCATACTACAGTAACGTTAATAATCGCATCCATGAACATGATTTCTTCCTGAGTCCTATTTCAATTCTTTTCCACCATCCGTTGAGGTAAAGACCACATGTCCCTAGATTCAGCACTCAAAGTACGCCTTTGTTTTGAATAGGACAGAAAATATTACATACTGCACCTTTAATTGTTCATAGACAGGGGTGTCCAAACTCAGTCCTGGAGGGCCACTGTCCTGCAGAGTTTAGCTCCAAAACACCTGCCTGGAAGTTTCTATATGCCTATTTAGATCTTGATTAGCTGCTTCAGGTGTGTTTTATTGGGGTTGGAGCTAAACTCTGCAAGACAGTGGCCCTCCAGGACTGAGTTTGGACACCCCTGTTCATAGAGACCACTACCCCCTTGCGGCAAACCTTTTGAGACAGTTATGACATAACGAACGGCTTGTTTGACTTCATGCTGTACTTTGATGTCTTACACTGATTGATCTGTGTAGCAGTGCCTCAAGTCAAACAAACCTTCAAAACTTGTTTACTGAAACCATGTGAGTTTGGCAGATTCATATGCACTCTGAATAAATGGTTAGAAACAAATGATTCACAAACATTTGAAGCTTCATGAAATGTGTTTCAAAAGCGCCCTGTTGTATCCCTGTTATTTACTCCTCCGGAAATTTTGCATGTGGTGTTGGACTATTTTTGGACCTGTTTCTGCTCCTTGTTGATTACTTATTGCTGAGGACTCCTGAGTGTGTCTTTAATGATAGGTTCACCACCTCCCCTGAGGATTGAGGATCAGACTTTTGAGCTGCCAATCCAGGTTCAAGCCTTGGTTCTGACAGAAAGACCAAGTCAGAACCCAGAGACACCCGAAACTTGAGCTACTCCCAGTTCAGGGTGAGGACGAAAAGCTTGACATGAATTTTGGGAGAGGTTCTACAATATACATGCAAAAAGACATAAAGGAGGATTTACCACCATTGTGTAATGCCATGCTTTCTTCATCATAATGGCATATTGGGCTGAATGGATGAAAGTGGTGATAATAGAGAGAGTAATTACAGAGTAAACATCTCATGCATCTCATGACAGAGTAAACATCTCATCTCATAAACTCTAATGTCACCAGTTTCAGTCACACCCGAATCAAAATTTAAACTTGAAATGGCATTTTTAGTTAGTACTCAGCTCTGTTAAATTAAAGCTGCATTTGATTTTGGGTGTGATGTTCAACTTTTACAAATGAGCCTCAAGATGCTGCATTCTTTCCCAGCTCTACTGCGCAGCATTTCACGTTTTCACGTTTGGCGCGAGACTCTGTAAAAGTGCACAGACGCCAACTACTGACCTGGCATGCATAATACAGCGTTTTTAGTTGTTTTACCCCTAAGCTTGTTTATGTATTAATAGGCCTGCATTTCAATCTTTGGTTTTCCATTCTTGGCTGAGTTTATGCCCTTCTCTGTCCTCCATCTTGTTCACTCAGATATATGTCAATGCTTACGTTGCTGCCAGAACCCTTGCAGTGGGTTTAAATGGAAATTAAGCGTGAACACTGTGAGTTGCTGTTGTGACATCACAATTGTTTTGCATTGTGGTCTATGGGTCTCCCTGAAGTATACACTCTAAAAAATGCTGGGTTAAGAACAACCCAAGTTGGGTTAAATATGGACAAACCCATTGATTGGGTTGTTTTAACTCAGCATTTGGGTTAAATGTTTGCCCAATGTGCTGGGTAGTTTTATTTAACTCAGCTATTGTTTAAAAATGACTATATGGCTGGCTTAAAATGAACCCAAAATAGGTTGTAAATTAAAAATCAGACACATAATTACTAGAGGCAACAATAATAATCAAAAGGTGAACATTCATTAAAAAGCAATTTAATACATGTTCATTATTTAATTATTATTAATTAAACATATTAATAAATGTTATTTTCCAACCTATTTTGGGTTCATTTTAAGTGATCAATAAAGTAATTTTTAAACATCAGTTGAGTTAAATAAAACTACCCAGCAGGTTGGGTTAAAGATTCAACCCAACAGCTGGGTCAAAACAACCCAATCGCTGGGTTTGTCCATTTTTAACCCAACTTGGGTTGTTTTTAACCCAGCATTTTTTAGAGTGTACATACAAGCTGCGTCCCAATTCGCCTACTTATACTACGTCCTAAAAGTATGTACTGTTTTTGTAAAGAAAAAGTACACACTTTTGAGTGTGTAGCAGAAAAGTATGCAAGCTTTGGGACATACTATCTCGTCATAATTGCGTCTTTAACGGACGTTCTGTCGCTTAGTTATGCAACCTGTAACTGTTAAACTTCCCTGTCAATCATCTTGTCACAGTTAAATTCCTCCACATTCAATTAAATTAAATTTCCTACCATTTCGGAGAGAAATGTAGTCGCACGTTGATCTGCCAGTCATGGGTCTTTCATGCAGAGAACTCTCCTCATCTTTGCATAATGATGCATTTAAAAGTTAATGATCAAATGCATCGTTATAAAAGTTCACAATGCTGTTGCAGATGAAATATAATGTGAATAACATTTAATAAATATCTTTTCGTCAGGTTAGATACTGATTATTAATCATTCAAGTTTAATCATCGGTCTCACACATCCATCATGTTTGTATGTCCATCAGTGTTAAAGTTTTTTTTAACACTTTTTATTTGTATTTGTAGTTCTAATCGAATCCTCGTCCACAGCACAATGTGTTATGGGCAATATTAGCCGTTAGAAGTGTGCACGGATCTGCACTTCGAATTCTAACCGGAAAAAGTAGACCGCATCCGGGTATCTTTGGAATACTCATTTCAACATACTACGATTTGGGACATGCTAATTATTTTTTCGAATACTATTTAGGACGGATAGTATGTGAATTGGGAAGCAGCAACAGTATGAGTAGCCTGTTTACCTGTTGTCATGGTTATGTTTAGTTCTGGTTTAGTTTCATGGTGTTTTGGTTTCATTTTCTCTGTTCTTGTTTTGCCTGTGTTCCCAGTCATTGTTAGTTTCTATAGTTACTCATTAGTTCCACACCTGTTCTTAGTTCTGTTAATTACTCACATTTATATTTATGTTTATGTTTGCCTGTTTCCTACATTTTCCCTTATTGTTCCAGAGTGTTAAGAATAGAGATGCACCGGTACTAAATTTCTCTGCTGATAGCTGATTATTCAGAACAGAATTATTCAAAATAGTGATTTTTTTTTTCTTAAGGAAAAAAAAAAACTCCCTCAAATAATGCTGCAAACCATACAGAGAACCCTCTCATTTGGTACACTATAATATTAGAGGTTAAAATTAACAACAGAGGTATTATATTTAGCTAATGAGACACAGCTGAACAATATCATGGATGATGAGAGAGGCAGTGAGTTATGGGAATGATCTAGGGCCGTATTCACAAAACATCTAAAGGTTAAAAGTAGCTCCTAACTTACAGATTTAGGAGAAACTCTTAAAAAATAATGGGCGTGTCAGTCCTAATTTTAGGAGTCCTAAATTTCTGCTCTAAGAGTATTTCACAAAGCATTTTAGCGCTAAAACTAGCTCCTACATCTGTGAAACGTTAGGAGTAGTCAAGAGGACTCCTAAGTCTCTAAGACCAAATCACAAACAGTCCTAATCCACCCAAAGACACTGAACACCATTGAGGCAATAGCAATAGAGCCTTTGATGCTCAACTTTTTCTTCATAAATGCAATACATTTTGATTTATAGATTTGAATATAGATTTTGAGATGCCAAAAATAAATCTTTAACAAATAAATAAATATTGTCTGATTACCTGTGGCAATGGTTTTCATGAGTTCACACTTACAAATGATTGAATAGAGTAAAAAAAAAATATATATATATATATATATTATTATTATTATATATATATTATTATATTATTATATATATATATAATAAGCACATTTGGTGTGCTGTCCGAAGGGAATCGAGGGCTCCGAGCCTAGAATTTAGTCCAAATCCAGAGTTCTCCTCATATCCCCAGCCGAGAGAGAGGAGCGGGGTGGCGGAGGGATGCAGAAAACTGTCGAAGTAACTATAGGTGAGTCGGCTCTCCTCTGTGTATATATACCTCTTCTTGAGCTGATTAGAAAGACTGTTTGAATGTGTTTCTCCTAAACTTTGTTTATAAAACATAATTTGTCGCTTGCATTTTGCATTCTCTTGAGATGCCGACATCCAAGAGGTGGACAATTAATTGTATATACTTTAATTAGTTTTAATTAGTGACACTTAGCCTACATTTTAAAAACCTTTATTTGAATATGGCAACATTTTTATTAAAAATATTTATTTGAATATGGCAACATTTTTATTAAAAATATTTATTTGAATAGGGCAACATTTGTATTTTAAATATGGAAACATGACACGTCATTCTAGAACATTTCTATGATTAAATCACTGACTCCTCCCCCATCAGCCAATCACTGTGTGTTTACTCCATAGCAACGAGGTCAACCCCGCCCTTACTCTTAGCTTAAGGCTTCAGTCTATTCCTTAGTAAAAGTTTGTCTCAGCAGTTTTGTGAATAGGTTTTAAGAGAAAACTCTTAGCTAAGAACTTTTACTGCTATTTAGGAGAACTCTTAGTGGTAAGATAAAATGTTTTGTGAATATGGCCCCAGGTGGCTATCAAGTGCACTCCAGTGAGTGATTGTGACATTTTCAATCCCTTATGAATTCCCTTTTTTATATATCCTCTTGAAGTGTTATTTTCAGCTCTGTTGTTGTTTGAATTATCAATGTCTATTTATGTTTTAATTGTATAGTTTATAGTTAAATTATTCTCATATATTGATATTTAAATGTCTTAACTGGTATTTTTAATACTTTTTTGGTTTGTTCAGCATTGTTATATTTAACTCTGATATGGAAATATTAACCCAACAATAAAATAAAATAAAATAAAATAAAATAAAATAATAAAATAAAATAATAAAATAAAATAAAATAATAAAACCACAGTAATCAGATTCAAATCAGTAAGAGAACAATTCAACTCATTAAACAATATAACAGTTCAATAACATCTCAATCTCTGAACAAAATTCTTAATCTATAGAACTTTGTAAATTAATGAATGAACGCACTTTTGTGGAATCCAAACTGGAAAAATACGAGTGTGTTTGTGATAGTCAATAGTCACTTGGTGTAAATGTACAGTAAATGCAATTAACAAATCATCTAATATCCTTAAATTAAATATTAAGTGTTTTTATAATATGTATTTTTTATTCAATTGTAGGACTTGTTTTGCTTGTTTAAAGGGTTAGTTCACCCAAATAAGAAAATTCTGTCATTAATTACTCACCCTCATGTCGTTCCACACCCGTAAGACCTTCGTTAATCTTCAGAACGCAAATTAAGAATTTTTTGTTGAAATCTGATGGCTCTGTGAGCCCTGCATAGCCAGCAATGACATTTCCTCTCTCAAGATCCATTAATGTACTACAAACATATTTAAATCAGTTCATGTGAGTACAGTGGTTCAATATTAATATTATAAAGCGACGAGAATATTTTTGGTGCACCAAAAAAACAAAATAACAACTTATATAGTGATGGCCGATTTCAAAACACTGCTTCAGGAAGCATCGGAGCATAAATTAATCAGTGTGTCGAATCATGATTCAGATCGCGTGTCAAACTGCCAACGGCTGAAATCACGTGACTTTGGCGCTCCGAACCGCTGATTCAACACAAAAGATCCATAACGCTCCAAAGCTTCATGAAGCAGTGTTTTGAAACCTGGGTGAAACCTTGTTTGTTCCTGTGGTTAAACTGTCAACTGTTCTTTAGAAAAATCCTCTGGGTCCTGCACATTCTTTTCTTCATGTATTACTTTGAAAGTTTAAATTATTTGCTTCAAAGATGATATTTTCTGCTTTTAATCCCATACTCCACTCTCTCTCCTCCCAATAGGGCTTGCTGCATCCTGAGGTGGACATCCAACTCCGCCTACATTCAGAAACCTGATTTGTTGTATGTAGGTTTCTGATTGAAAGGGTTTTAGGCATAGGGATAGGTGTTGGGTGTGTTTCAAGTGTGAGGATAGGTTTTAGGTGGGTTTCAGTGTTGTCATAAAAAGACAAATATAAGAAGTAAATGATAAAGAATTAGGTGTGAGGGTCAAGTCTTCTTGATGCTCATATTTAATGAGAAAGCATGATTGTTTTCCCAAAGAAATTTCTTCACCAGAAATCCTGCCCTGCAACTAATTTCATTGGTTAAATAAGGTTACAGTGATGGGTACGTTTAGGAATCAGTGTTTGGTGTAGGCAGTCAGTACTGTGGCTGACATCTTAGGAATCAGCTGCAGGGCACCATGGGCTTGGCCTTTGACGTCACACTCTCTATTTGTCAGGACTTTGATTTTGTTGTGTTTTTGTTTTGGCATCTAGAGGTCCTTATTGTGCCCTCATATATTTGTAAATCAGTGCCATTCTTAAAGTTAGCCTTTTTCTCAGTTTCTCTGCTTGGTGTTCAGTTGTTCTGAAGCCAGCTGTCTGAAGTAGGTCTTCCTTAGCTCTCCTGGCTTTTAAATTGTAATTATTTTCCTTTTTCTATACAATTGTATTGTATTTGTTTTCTTGTTAATTTGGATTCTATAGGCCTACTAGTGATCTGAGAAAGCATTTCAAAACTTTGAAACACTTGAACAAATTGCTTCGAACAAAATGATTCACTGGTTCGAAATTCTTGAAACGCCACACGCTGGTCACCCCTGCTGGTCACAACAGTTTAAATGCAACGAAAACTCAGCCAAAACATGCACAAAAACAAGTTTTACAATTGTTTTATTGAAGGTGTATTTAAATGCAATTAACAAATCATCTAATCATCAACCATTAAATTAAACATTAAGCATCTTTATAATGTGTATTATTTTATTCAATTGTAGGACTTGTTTTGTTTCTTTAATGGAGAGCTTGGTTAATCAGACCAGTAAGAGACTTTTAACTACAAATCTTCCTTTTTATTATACAAATGAGTGATTAAATCTATACAATGTACATTGATCTGTTTAGTTTAGTGTGAGGATGACAGCTAATGGTGGTAATTCCACCTTTATGTGTCTTTTTGCATGTCTCTTGCAGAACCTCCCCGACATTCATGTCAAGTCTTGCACTGAATGTGGGGTGAGGATCTGCAAAAGACACGTAAAGGAGGATTTACCACCATTGTGTAATAACTAATGTCTGACTCATCATCATCAATGCAATAAGGCTCACCTGCCATGCTTTCTTCATCATAATGACATATTGGGCTGAATGAGTGAAACGTTTGGTAATAGAGAACGTAATTACAGAGTAAACCATTCACTCTCTAATGTCACCAGTTTCAGTCACCCCCCAAATCTAAATTTAAACTTGAAATGCAGAGGTGTAAAGAGTTCCTGAAAACCACACTTTAGTAAAAGAACAGAGACCCTACAGCAAAAATGACTCAGCTACAAGTCACCAATTCCAAAATGGCTTGAATAAAAGTCTTAGAGTCTCTAATTTTAACAGTACTGAAGTATTTTACTCAGACTGAATGTCGGCTCAAAGATGCACTAGTCCTCAACACCTAAGAGACATGCCAGTGAAAAACCACAAATCGTTGATTAGAGGAGAGCAATCACATTTATTTTCTAAAGTCTAAATAATTGTGATCATTTAAGAGGCTGTTCTGTCTATTGCAATATTGAGAGTGACACCGTAGGTCCTAGAGGCCAAAGCAAAAAAAAAAAAAGCAAAAAAAAAAAAAAAGGGTAACACTTTACAATAAGGTTCATTAGTTAAACATTATTAATGTACAAACCTGATTCCAAAAAAGTTGGGACACTGTACAAATTGTGAATAAAAACAGAATGCAATGATGTGGAAGTTTCAAATTTCAATATTTTATTCAGAATACAACATAGATGACATATCAAATGTTTAAACTGAGAAAATGTATCATATTAAGGGAAAAATAAGTTGATTTTAAATTTCATGGCATCAACACATCTAAAAAAGGTGGGACAAGGCCATGTTTACCACTGTGTGGCATCCCCTCTTCTTTTTATAACAGTCTGCAAACGTCTGGGGACTGAGGAGACAAGTTGCTCAAGTTTAGGAATAGGAATGTCATCCCATTCTTGTCTAATACAGGCTTCTAGTTGCTCAACTGTCTTAGGTCTTCTTTGTCGCATCTTCCTCTTTATGATGCGCCAAATGTTTTCTATGGGTGAAAGATCTGGACTGCAGGCTGGCCATTTCAGTACCTGGATCCTTCTTCTACGCAGCCATGATGTTGTAATTGATGCAGTATGTGGTCTGGCATCGTCATGTTGGAAAATGCAAGGTCTTCCCTGAAAGAGACGACGTCTGGATGGGAGCATATGTTGTTCTAGAACTTGGATATACCTTTCAGCATTAATGGTGCCTTTCCAGATGTGTAAGCTGCCCATGCCACACGCACTCATGCAACCCCATACCATCAGAGATACAGGATTCTGAACCGAGCGCTGATAACAACTTGGGTTGTCCTTGTCCTCTTTAGTCCGGATGACATGGCGTCCCAGTTTTCCAAAAAGAACTTAAAATTTTGATTCGTCTGACCACAGAACAGTTTTCCACTTTGCCACAGTCCATTTTAAATGAGCCTTGGCCCAGAGAAAACGCCTGCACTTCTGGATCATGTTTAGATATGGCTTCTTTTTTGACCTATAGAGTTTTAGCCGGCAACGGCGAATGGCACGGTGGATTGTGTTCACCGACAATGTGTTCTGGAAGTATTCCTGAGCCCATGTTGTGATTTCCATTACAGTAGCATTCCTGTATGTGATGCAGTGCCGTCTAAGGGCCTGAAGATCACAGGCATCCAGTATGGTTTTCCAGCCTTGACCCTTACGCACAGAGATTGTTCCAGATTTTCTGAATCTTTGGATGATATTATGCACTGTAGATGATAACTTCAGACTCTTTGCAATTTTTCTCTGAGAAACTCCTTTCTGATATTGCACCACTATTTTTGGCCGCAGCATTGGGGGAATTGGTGATCCTCTGCCCATCTTGACTTCTGAGAGACACTGCCACTCTGAGAGGCTCTTTTTATACCCAATCATGTTGCCAATTGACCTAATAAGTTGCAAATTGGTCCTCCAGCTGTTCCTTATATGTACATTTAACTTTTCCGGCCTCTTATTGCTACCTGTCCCAACTTTTTTGGAATGTGTAGCTCTCATGAAATCCAAAATGAGCCAATATTTAGCATGACATTTCAAAATGTCTCACTTTCAACATTTGATATGTTATCTATATTCTATTGTGAATAAAATATAAGTTTATGAGATTTGTAAATTATTGCATTCCTTTTTTATTCACAATTTGTACAGTGTCCCAACTTTTTTGGAATCGGGTTTGTGTTAACTAACATGAACTAACCATGAGCAGTACATTTGTTAATGTATTTACTAATCTTTGTAATGTTAGTTAATGAAAATACAGTTGTTTATTGTTTGTTCACAGTGCATTAACTGTTAACAAGATTTTAATAATGTATTAGTAAATGTTGAAATTAACATTAAGAAAGATTAACTGAAAGCCACTGGAATAAACCACCCGCATCTGAGTTCTGCATCACCTGCCAGTATATTATATGATGCACATACTGTAAATTACTGGTAAATGGGGTTTTTGATTATGTTTACAGTCAAATTGTAACATGCATTTAAGCATGTTACTGCACAGTTAACTACAGTCGTCAACTACAGTCTTTTACACTCCACAACACAAATACAGACAAATAAGGACTGACTTAGTAAACAAAAGTAAATTTTTTATTTGTCTTGGCAGTCTACACTTCATAATTCGTAACAAAGTCCTCAATTGCAGTGTTACATCGCTATAAAGTAATAATTTTCATGAGCTGAAACTTTTTATTTGCAAACAGACTGCAACATACATGTTTGTTCAGTAGATTGTTTTGGTCCTGCTTTATCATTATATGTCTTTAATTACTATGTAATAACATTTAAATGTATCATTTGTTACAATGCACTTATTGTTTACATACATGTTTTTACATTGCACTTTAAAAAAAAAAAAAAAAAAAAAAACTTTATTTAAAAATACCTGCGTATAATTTGTAATTTCATCTATAATGACACTGTTGAATCTTCACCTTTACCCACCCTTAAACCTATCCATACCACCAAACATGTCCTAACCTTAACTGTATCACACCTCAATAGCAGCACAAGTGTTTTGCAACATCAACATCAACACAATAAGCACATCGTACCAAACAATTAGTATTATTAATTTTAAATGTACATAGTAGTTAAAGACGCCTAATACAAAGTGCAGCCGACTTTTTTCCACTGAGGAATAAACAGTAATAGATTTATTTAGACAAATAAAATTCTGTCAACATACAAATATCTCATACAAAAAGATACTTAATGAATTTAGAAATCCATTTTTTTAAAAACAAAGTAATATAAAATAAAAATGACACACAGCATCATGAGAAAATAAAGCAGATATATCTGAATATAGATCATTTTTTAAATAAACAGATGTGCTCATACTGACACATTCACAGCATCTTATAAACTACAGCTCTGTAGAATAAACTCAAATTACAGTATGATCTCCTGTCACAGCAGAGGTATGTTCTATACTGACTCTAAAAAATATAAGACTTTCAAAAAAGAAAAAAGAAAAAAAATCTGTACTAGGCTGAACCTTATGACCATCTATAGACATTTTTGTATTACAGTATTTCTAATTTCATTGAATCCTCATGATAATTCACTTGATATCGGCCTTTTCCAAAATTAAGATTTTCTTTAGACTGTCTCTGCGTCTTTTACATGGTTCTCCTGAAAAACACAATCAACACACATCAGGTCAGGATTTCATTAGTGTCTGTTTCAGTACACAGAAGAACAAGATGAAGAGCAGATTGGTTGTTTACCTTCAGAGATTTCATCAGATTCACCAGATTTCCTGATTCTGATAAAGAAACAGACTGCCATGATCACAGCCAGCATGAAGACAGCAACTACTACCAATGAGCACCCATACCTGAGGATTGATACAATATTTTAAATTCAACTTTTACCATAAGTTCAGTTTTCACAAAGCAAAGAGGTTAAAAAAAGAAGATAAACTCACAAGGTTAACCGTGACAGTTGTCCTAGGGGGAAAAGGGGGAAAACAATTAGCATGTATGCATATATATATTCATGCATGGGTTTATTGAGGGGTATCTGAGGGCACGTTTACATGACAACAGTGTACTAAAAACAGAAATGTTTTTCCTTTATAGTTTTTTGAAAGTTTAGCATGGAGATGACAACATTGTGAAAATGATCCCCGTTCACGCGGATCCACAAGAACGACAAAACGCTGTATTCTGCTGCCAGGCCAGTAGTTGGCAATGTCACATTGTAAAAAAACACTACGCATCTATAGAGTGAACACGTACATATGCGCATGATGTCACTCTTTTGACAAATTCACATTTTTGTTTTTTGCGTTTGCAGTGCCCCAAAATGCCATTTATGTGTAAATGAATGGCCAAAACATAAAAAGTTTTCCATTTTTACTTGAAAACGGTGTCGTGTAAACGGGCCCTGAGTGTACTGCCAATTAGCATGCAATATACAATTGTTCAGGAATATGTCAAATTTGACAAATAGTTAAGTCAATTCATTTGCAGTGATAGTTAGGAATATGAAAATCAATTCATTACATTTTGGAGTATTGACAAACCTATTTCAGCTTGTTAGGCAATTTTTATCATTGCCATAATTAAAATGATGCATATCAGGGTTTTTTGGTCATATTGCCAAAATTTTAATCAAGAAGTTAATTAAAAGTCATGCAATATTACTTTTCTCTTTAGTTCTCTAAACCACAGGCAACTGTGGCAAGGAATAAAAATCTCCATCTGATGATGGATTGTATGAAATATAACTCACCATCAATCTGTGCTTGATATGTAGGAACAGAAGGGTCTGCAATAGCAAAGAAGAGAAACAAAAGAAAAAGAAAAATAGGAAAAATAAACGAAATACCAAAAATAAAATGCAACTGCAAGCAGCAGGTAAAAGGAAAAGTATAAAAATATGAAAAGGAAAAAAAACAATGTCAGATACAAAGGCAGGAATATTTGCAATCTGAGAAAAATTACTCAAACCATGGTGAATGAAATAATAATGGCTAAATGAAATTATACAATATTTAAGCAGCAGTTAGAACAAACTAGCATACTTATGGGTTTACTGTACAAATTATATTAATACTTTTGAGTTCCCCCAAGAAACATGTAAAAGTTTTGCATCCCCCAAGAAATTTTGTGAGCGGGCATAAAACTAATGATGGAAATGTTATGATTCAAGTGGGAGAAAAATCGATATTTCAGTGCTTTTGTGAGCGAATGCAAGTTTTTGGGGGAATGCAATAGAATGAATGCAAATGTTTACAAAGAAAACACAAAGCATTGAAACAGAATTTTTCCATCACCATTTCCCTTTAGAAGCTCTGTAAATACAGACTACATACTACAGAACCACTAAAGGGACATGGTGATGGAAAAATATGAGATGAGAGATTACATGTCGATGCTTTTGCATTCTCTTATGAATGTTTTGCGATTGTTTTCAGAGGAAATGCAGGAGTTTTGAAATATATTTTTTCCTCCCATCTCATCAAGCCCCTCGTTAAATCTGCATACCATTTTGTACTAAAGAAACATTTTAATAGATGACAAAAATATAATGAAGCTGCAATAATGTATAGAAATGAAAGAAATGAAGTATTCTCACCCATGTCACACTGTGTGTCTGAGAACAGCGTGCAGTTGGAAACAGTTATCTGTCCGATGTCTATAGGTTGAGAAAAAAAATTGTATTCTCAGAGCAGTACAGAAATGAACAGCTCAGTCTCTTATGGAAAGGCATCTGTCATGTAAACAGTGATGAAACCATTTGTTGCATACCTTCACATCTGCGGCATTTATCACAACTCACACCAGAGTGCTCTACGGGTGTATTGGAGCAGTTCTTGGCAACAAACATACCTGTAGATTTGCATTGTATGATTATTTAGTGATTAACTGGTAATCTCAATATATTCATATTTATTATTATTTAGTCAGTGGAGCTCACCTTCTGGGCATTTAGGGCAGCACAGTGAATCTGGAAGTTGGAACTGGTTTTCTGGACATGTTTCGACAAATAGAGTACTAAGAGCCCCCACAAATATTGCCTGGAGTCATGAAAATAATGTTTCAATATATAACTCTCAAATTACATTTCTCTGAATCTGGGATTAGAAACCGTTCAAGACAAGAAAATGGAAACCAAAAACCATTTTTGCAGTATGTAGAAAACAGGAACAAAATCCCTTTCAGTCTTTCCAGAGTGAACATGCTTTGTAATGTTTACTTTATCATATTGTTAAAACCAACAAACTAAAGACTTCTTTCACAGTATAGTTAAAATATTTAATTTGCTCATGAAACTGTTCTAACACTTACCAAAACACGTTTGCTGTCTGTTTGGTTCATTGTAGGTTGTCGGGTGTAGCAACAGTTTCTAACCAATGTCTTCTGAAAATCCTTTTTACTCGACTCTCTTTTAACCACCTGAAACAGTGATTCATTTAAGGTGTGGCCTTTATAGGACTTCCTGTAAAACACTTTTCTTTTTTTTTATCAGTGTGTCATATGCAGGCAGTCAGAGATCAGTTTAACTGGAGGGTAGATATGTGAGCAGGGTTGTCATCTATATCTTACAACGGGGCTATAGGCTTAAGAAAAATGTGCTTTTCACTGCTTCCATAGTGTATTGAACATTGATGGAGCAAAAGAGTTTGCATGAAAATAAATCATAAAAGTGGTTTGTTTTGTTTTAAAATATTATAAATGAGGTGGCAAGGTGGACCTTGACTCACCAGCATGGGGCAAAAGGCACACACTATTGATAGAAATACTTCAGCTAAAATAATGTTTTGAATAATGTTTAAGTTAATACTTGTTCAAAACAATTACTTTAGCAAAGTTTGTAATATTTTCTGTTCATTTTGATAAAAAATTTGTTCCAAACTGTCTTGAAAATATGGTGATATAAAAAAATTTTAAAAATAAAATAATGTTGTGCGTTAAGAGATGCTCTTCTGCAGACCTCAGTTGTAACGAGTGATTATTTGAGTTACTGTTGCCTTTCTATCAGCAGAACCAGTCTGCTCATTCTCCTCTGACTTCTGGCATCAACAAGGCATTTTCACCAACTAGATATTTTCTCTTTTTTGGATCATTCTCTGTAAACCCTAGAGATGTTTTTGTGTGAAAATCAGTAGATCAGCAGTTTCTGAAATACTCAGACCAGCCAGTCTGGCATCAACAACCACATGTTCAAACTCACTTAAATCACTTTTCTTCCCTATTCTGATGCTCAGTTTGAACTCCAGCAGATCATCTTCACCATGTCTGCATGCCTTAATGCATTGAGTTGCTGCCATGTGTTTGACCAATTAGATGCATTAATGAGCAGTTGAACACTTTATTGTACCTAATAAAGTTGCACTGAAGAGAACATGGTTACACTGTTTACGAGAAGAAGCAACAAATATGAGAATTTGGACAGATTGCTATCACAGCAGCATTCGCCTCTCCACGTAATTCCTGTTTGACAAGTTTTGTGTTTTGTTGACAGTTGCTTAGCAATGACACACAGCAACAGCACTAGTCTCAATGTTAGTATCACTATTGAAGTTAAATATTACCAGAGAGTTTAAAGCTCATACGATTAAAATGTAAGATTTAACTGTGATTACGATTTAATTGTGAATTTCCGGTACAAGTGAGGTTGCAGTTTACTGCTGTTATAGCAAACTGCCTACAGTATAATATAAGTTTCTAACCACTGTATTATTAAGAATCAAAACAGACTTTAACCACAAACTTCTTATATAAGCATGATTTCCCTCAGTGGAGCTTGTATGGCTTGTATGGTGTGGAATAAGCACTGAAAAATCACATATTTGCTGTTTGATATCTAACTTGACATTACAAAAGTTAGTGGTGTACTGTAGACCAAGCAGCCCAATGCCCCCATTACCTGTGAGTATTCACAAAAAAAAAACAAAAAAAAAACAGAAATGATCTTTAATGCATTCATGCATTTGTATATTGTTTTGAGTATTTTTTTTTTTTGTATACACAAACAAAGACCAGTGGCCTGTTCCATGAAGCTATAGTTATAGCTATAAAACGAACTAAAGGTTTAGAGTAGGTTTAGAGTTGACAAAACCAAAAAAAAAAAAAAAAACCTGGTTCAGCCCACATGGAAAAAACCTATATAAACATATATGTTTCAATATAGGTTTTGATATAGGTTTTTAATATATGTGACATATATAAAATTGGCCGTTTTCCTATATTATATGTACATATATGTACATATATGCACACATATATATGTACACATATATGTACACATATATGTACATACATATATATATATATATATATATATATATATATATATATATATATATGTATATATGTATATATATATATATTACATATATTTTTTTATACATTTCCTTCTTTTCCACTATCTTCATACAAGAAAGAATTGACCTTGTAAATGTTTCTGGAAAACGTGTAGATATCATAGTTAATATATCATGTTAATATATTGCCATAGTTAAATTCCATAACATGCCAAGTTTTTGCCTTGATAATAGAAAATATGAGCTAGGCATCATGTATGACAGTCAAAAATGAGATATGAGCTACAAAATGACCAGATCCTGCCATTAGCTATATAGAAGACATATCTTGTATGTATAGGGCTTATATGTGGATATGAAGAAGCAATACAGGAGACCTATATTTCCTGTATATGCACATATATGCACCTCAATTTTGCCTATATGTGGCATATATACGCATATATGCAGCATATATGTGCATATACACTGCATATAGGTTTCATATATGCGCATATATCCACATATAGGTTCTTTCCATGTGGGAGATCAAGTTCAGTGGGTTTGATTATCTCTGAAGTGTGTGCACCTGAAAGCAAGTGGTACTCACTGCAGAGTCTATGGCCACCTCCTCCTCTCTGGACATCCAGTGAGGTGGAGGGATTGAGTTGTGGGTAGGGTTAGGGTAGGATTAGGGTATGGGGGAGCTAACAAAAGCTCCACCCATTTGCTCTGCGGTGAGCACCTTCTCCCTGAAATTGTGACATACAGTGAAAAACTAATGGCTGTGTCCAAAATCACATACTCTCGAGGTACTTATTTTGAATAAGTAATTACTTTGCAACCGCTAAAAAGTATGTTTTATATAGTATGAATGTGTGTAATATGAATGAAATCTGAGCATACTACATGTGCCATGTTGTCACTGTCATGCGACCTGCCAGCATTAGTTGTGTCACTGAACTGTCATTCACAAATCCTCTCCAGTGGTCTCATGGGATAGTAAAGTGTCCATCGAATGCACACTTCAGAATCTCACTAGAAGAAGGTCATCCAGGTAGTTTTTGCCTGCTCTTTTATGAGTAATTTAAAGGGTTAGTTCACCCAAAAATGAAAATTCTGTCATTTATTACTCACCCTAATGCCGTTCTACACCAGTAAGACCTTCGTTAATCTTTGGAACACAAATTAAAGCTGCTGTCTGCGATTTTTGGCCCTCTAGCGGTTAATAAACAGAACTGCACACGTCTTGTGGAGGAACATTCTAGCCGGAGCTACTTTTCTCCATGTATGTCTATGGCGAGTCACGCAGTTACTGTGATACTCTGCGGCGAGTCCTACCAGTCTGGTCTGAAATAGTCTGAATATAAACACTTATTATAAGTGTACCATAATGATTCAGGATAAGTCAAAAACACGGTTTGGAAAATGGATTCATGTTGTATATTCTAATTATATAATTTTTGTAAATTTTTAACACAAAAAAAGTTGCAGACTGCAGCTTTAAGATATGTTTAAATATGTTTTTAGTACCTTTATGGATCTTGAGAGAGGAAGCGTCATTGCTCCCTATAAAGGCCTCACGGAGCCATCGGATTTCAACTAAAATATCTTAATTTGTGTTCTGAAGATGAACGAAGGTCTTACGGGTGTGGAACGGCATGAGGGTAAGTAATAAATGACAGAATTTTTTTTTTCAGAATTTGGACATACTATTCTTGTCACATTCTGTTTTTTGCCTACTATTTAGTAATGAAGTATGTGATGAAGCCAATCACATGGAACACGGAGAGCATCAGCTTGATTCCCTTTTCATGAGAGAGTTGGCAGAATTCTCTGCTAAAGATTAACTCTTTCCACACCAGCCATTTTTAATCATTTTCACAAAACTTTCATGGCCCCAAAATATTTTGTTTTATGAATATCTGAACATACAATATATCAATAGAAAGAAAAGAGACTCTGCTTAAAAAAATATACCGATCAGGCATAACATTATGAGCACTGACTGTGAAGTGAATAACACTGATTCTCTCTTCATCACTGCACCTGTTAGTGGGTGGATATATTAGGCAGAAAGTGAACATTTTGTC
This sequence comes from Ancherythroculter nigrocauda, assembly GCA_036281575.1. NCBI lineage: Eukaryota > Metazoa > Chordata > Actinopteri > Cypriniformes > Xenocyprididae > Ancherythroculter > Ancherythroculter nigrocauda. The sequence continues at coordinate 3,989,413 of VTFQ01000022.1, forward strand.
CTCAAAGTTGATGTGTTAGAAGCAGGAGAAATGGGCAAGAGTAAAGATTTGAGCGAGTTTGACAAGGACCAGATTGTGATGGCTAGACGACTGGGTCAGAGCATCTCTTGTGGGGTGTTCCCGGTCTGCCGCGGTCAGAATCTATCAAAAGTGCTCCAAGGAAGGAACAGTGGTGAACCGGTGACAGGGTCACGGGCGGCAAGGTTCAATGGTGCACGTGGGGAGCGAAGGCTGGCCCATGTGGTCCGATCCAACAAAAGAGCTCCTGTAGCTCAAACTGCTCAAGAAGTTAATGCTGGTTCTGATAGAAAGGTGTCAGAATACACAGTGCATCAGTTTGTTGCGTATGGAGCTGCATAGCTGCAGACCAGTCAGGGTGCCCATGCTGACCCCTGTCCACCGCCGGAAGAGCCAACAGTGGACACGTGAGCATCAGAACTGGACCATGGAGCAATGGAAGAAGGTGGCCTGGTCTGATGAATCACGTTTTCTTTTACATCACATGGATGGCCGGTGCGTGTGCATTGCTTACCTGTGGAACACATGGCTCTTTCAGCAGGATAATGCTCCTGCCACAAAGCAAAAATGGTTCAGGAATGGTTTGAGGAGCACAACAACGAGTTTGAGGTGTTGAATTGGCCTCCAAATTCCCCAGATCTCAATCCAATCAAGCATCTGTGGGATGTGCTGAACAAACAAGTCCAATCCATGGATGCTCCACCACGCAAATTACAAGACTTAAAGGATCTGCTGCTAACATCTTAGTGTCAGATACCACAGCACACCTTCAGGGGTCTAGAGGAGTCCTAGCTTCATGCATTCTTTTTTATGAACAATTGAATGAGAGAAAGTTTAACTAAAAAAAAAAGAGAGAGAAAAAAGCATAAAACATTCTGAAAAAAAGAAAAAAAAAACTATATTCTTTTAGGAGATGTATAATAGCGCCCCCTACCATATAACAGTGAAAACATTGATTGCAGGAAAATTCCAACAATGGCGGGGAAAGAGTTAAAGGAATTGTCAACCAAAAATAAACATTTTGTCATCATTTACTCACCTTCATGTTGTTCCAAACCTGTATTCTTTCTTCTTTTTAACACAGTTTCTTTCTTCTGTTAAACACAACATAAATTATTTTAAAGAATGTTGGTAACCAGACAGTTGATGGTAGCCATTGATTTCCATTGCAGGAAAAAAAACCTTTTAATTTGAAAGAATGTTAAAATAACCATATTTATTTGCAGAATTGACAGATTACTGCAATTTAAACTGCAATACAGAAAGCAATACAATGCAGTTAAAATTACAACATAACTGTTAAAAGTTTTTTTTTTAGCAGGCAGATTTTCAGTCGCCTCTATACAAAAAGAAAATGTATTACATTTTATAAATTCATGTTATACTTTACATATAAAAATATGTTGAAGTACAGCAAAATTATGTTAAAGGGGACATAACACGCATAGTTTCTGCCAATCTCATGTTAATCTCGAGTACCTATAGAGCAGTATTGTATCCTTCATATCTTCGAAGAGTCTTTAGTTTTATCAGATTTGTAAAAGACAGATACAGATGTACTGCTTCTTTACGAAAACAGTTGAGCTCCTAGAGGCATGCTGTGGGTGGAGCTAAAGAGTCACGAGCATGGTCAGCTAAACAAATGTATTTAAACACACACAATACATCATCGCATTATAACTTTTGATTCACTATACATTTGTGTTGTTTGCATCAAATATCTCTTTTGTCGGCAATCGGCTCGTAAGAGCATATGTAGTTTTACCCATGATTCCAACTCATGATTGGGATCTTGTATCACTGGGACCACTCCATCTTTCAGTTTCAAACGATATGCAAATCCAACATCAAACTGGGCCTTGTTTATGAAATATTTGGCTCCGAAATGCTGGGAACAAAGACATTTGCACAACTCTGTTGGTGCCCCGGAAAAACAAACTGCATCCACTGTTCCTTAAAGCTGGGTTCTTTGGGAAGCTAAATACTCCGTCATACGTCCAGCTCATTTTTGAAAAGTTTTTTTGAAACTTCACATGAGAATTCACATTAGATGAAATAGCATTAGACATCTCCTTTAATATAAAGGGTTTAAAAACAGGCAATGGGTCTGTTAAAGTAGGCAACAATCAGCATTGTAAAAAAGACATTAGCTTAATAACAATATTTGGTAATGGAATTGCATACATCAGTGGTTGCCAAATTGGGGTACACGAAATGAAGGAGGGGGTGTGTGAACAAAATACTGAAATGCACCATTAATTTAATTATACCACACTCTTAAATAACATTCAACTGAGCGTTTCTCACAGGCAAAATATATTAGCGAGTGCCCCCTCTAGTGTACAAACGAAAAAATCGTAGTGCCATAAAGGTCAAATCCATGACATCCAATCAAATTACCCTGTATTTTGCGCTCAAATAATGCATCCACACAGGTGTCATGCGTAAATCTTGACTTACTGCATGTAATTTATCAACTGCACTATAATTAGCTAAGATTTAAAATGGATAAGTGGCTACAAAGAGCACGGCCTGCAGCTACAGATAAAAGGTCTACTCCCAGCAGCTCGGCTGATCCACAATCCTCTGAAAGCAGTACGCCAGGTCCCCTTGACAGCGCTTCAAGCGTGAGTGCACCGCATGCTATGGTTGACATCGATACAGACAATGGTGCATCCAAAGCTAAAACGCCATCTCAACATGAACAGTAACTAAGTAACGCAATTAGTTACCATTGAAACTGCTGTAAATTGCTTCAACATTCTTCCAACTGGGAGTAGCACTATTTTTGGGCATGTGTACAACCAAAAGGGTTTCCAGGGTGGAATGGGGATGGGGAGACACAAGGTGACTTATTGCACACAGGCATGGCTTCTGATGTCACACTTGGATTGTGGGCGGGGTTGGATGTCCAGCGCAGGATGCAGTGAGCCCAACAATGTTTTTGATATGCCTGCATTGACACCATTGTATGTGAACTGAGTTGGACAATGACATCACTGTTTTCTCCAGAGCTGCTGTATAGATAAATTAACTAAATTAATAACTAATGATTTCTACAAAGGAATGAATCAATACTAAATTTACTTAAAGGTGCCCTAGAATCAGAATTTGAATTTACCTCGGCATAGTTGAATAACAAGAGTTCAGTACATGGAAAAGACATACATTGAGTTTCAAACCCCATTGTTTCCAGTGCCCAAGGAAGTCGACCGGAAGTTGAAGTCGGCCGCGTGCCGCCATCTTGTAGCAGAACTTCACTTGCGTTAGCATCCCATTGACTCCCATTCATTTTGGCGTCACTTTTACAGCGAATAACTTTACATCTGAGGCCTTTAAAGACTCCATTTGTCCATTATTTATTTCTAAAGATACACGACAATGTATAAAGGGCTCCATTACCTTCTATGTTACATTATGGCCCCGTAGAAACAGTTTTTGTAAAAATAGGCTAACGATTGCGTCATAACCACTCGACTCTCTGTCGCACAGTAGAGAAATTACCGTACAGACAGGAGGAGAAGCTCGCAGGCAATAGTATGCATTAACTTAATATGGCGTACTGGCGTTACATTTTAAAATACTATACAAAATAATTAATCAGAATACTTACTCCTGCTCACTCACGCCAAAGAACTCCCCGCTCAAGCTCGCCGTCTCTGCAAGATTAACGATGGCAGTTTGCACGCACAGCTACTAGAAGATTTACATCTGTCAGACAGGTTGCTGATGTCATCAAGCTTAGTTTGAGTCTGCGCGTCAGAAACGGAAGTGCAAAAAATCGCTAAAAATGGGCTTCACTTGACTCAATTGAGTTCCAATGGGGTCGCTGTGTCCATTTCTTTTACTGTCTATGATTGTTTCCTCCTTCTTACATAAATCTCATTTGTTTAAAAGACTTCCGGAAAACACTCGGATCTCAACATAACACCGACTGTTACGTAACAGTCGGGATCATTAATATGTATGACCCCAATATTTGCATAATGCCAGCCCATTCGACGCATTAGACAAGGAAAGGCAGTATTAACGTCTGGATCTGTACACAGACAAGGTAAGCAAGCAAGAACAACAGCGAAAAATGGCAGATGGAGCAATAATAACTGACATGATCCATGATATCATGATATTTTTAGTGATATTTGTAAATTGTCTTTCTAAATGTTTCATTAGCATGTTGCTAATATACTGTTAAATGTGGTTAAAGTTACCATCGTTTCTTACTGTATTCACGGAGACGAGAGTCGTTGCTATTTTCATTTTTAAACACTTGCACTCTGTATAATTCATAAACACAACTTCATTCTTTATAAATCTCTCCAACAGTGTGTAATGTTAGCTTTAGCCACAGAGCATAGCCTCAAACTCACACAGAATCAAACGAAACCATCTAAATAAATACTTTACTCACATAATTCGAAGCATGCATACAGCATGCATGATGAACATCTTGTAAAGATCCATTTGAGGGTTATATTAGCTGTGTGAACTTTGTAAATGCACTGTATTATAGTCGAGAGCTCGTGGGGCAGAGGGAACGCATCTCTTAAAGGGGCCGTGCTGAAAAAATCAGTGCATAGTTAATGATGCCCCAAAATAGGCAGCTAAAAAAATTAATTAAAAAAAATCTATGGGGTATTTTGAGCTGAAACTTCACAGACACATTCAGGGGACACCTTAGACTTATATTACATCTTGTAAAAAAACAATCTAGGGCACCTTTAAGCTGGACAATGGCACTATTTTCTAATAGAGCTGCTTTACAGCCAAAATTATGTTCCCTCTATCACTGTAAAGCTGCTTTGACACAATCAGCATTGTAAAAAGTGCTATATAAATAAAGGTGACTTGACTTAACTATGTCAGTGGGAGATGCAAAGACGCAGGGGATGAAGAAGAGAAGGTGTTACAAGGCAAACACGCCATGATTGCTGTGTGGGAAGTCGATTTTTTTTCCTGCTGGAGATGTAATGGAAGACAGTGGTGCATGGTCAGATTGAATTTCATTAGTTTAGTGTATGTGAAACTGGAGACAAAGTTGAAGCAGAGCTTCGGATGAGTGCATCATTGGATGGAGAACAGTGTTGGAGACTGGCAGAGAGTACAAGAGAGAGTTGCTGGAAGACACAAGAACATACCTCTTCTGGAAGCTCAAACATGCTGAGTAACCTATGAGGTTCTTTCACGTGTGTTACGCAGCACATTTGAGCTTCCGGAAGAGGTTTGTTCTCGCATGTGAAGCAGGTTTGGTTGAGCTTCTCCTCATGTTCGCTGATCAATTTTTACATGTGAATAAAAGCCTAAATTAAATCTGTTCATCATAACAAGCGATTGAGTCTCTTCAGAAAATTTTTGACTAAACCGCTCAATTCAATTTCCAATCTCTTTATGAAGCGTCAAAGTGGCAGTTACAAAGGCAGTCAATGGAAAGAAATCTGACAGCATTCTGTCATCAAAAAGTCTTCATTTGTGTTCTGATGATGAATGAAGGTCTTACGGGTGTGGAACGACATGAGGGTGAGGAATTCATGACAGAATTTTCAACTTTAAGTGCACTTGTTAGAGCGCACTGAACTTGTGAACTGAACGTTAGTTTTGCATGGAGTGATTTCTTTTCTCTCTTTTTTTTTTCTTGAGTGTTTTGGCATTTTTGGAGAGACTGTCAATCACCAAAGTTCTGCTTTTGGCAGGCTTTTTTGTGTGTGTGTTTGTGTGTGTGTGTGTGTGTGAGTCAGACCCTGTTCAGGTGTGTTGCGTGCGAGCTGTGCCTGAGCTGTGCCATTTTGTTCCAGAAAGTTCTAGGGTTTTTCTCTTTATTTGTTTATTACCCTGCCATCCTGACGACATCTCACTGTCCTGTCTCAGCTTTTTTGTCTCATTGTTGCAAGTCATTGCAAGTCATCACATCAAAGTTATCATTGCTACAGTCCGGTATATGTTCTTTACACACTCACATGAACTCACTGATATAGACTTAACTGAACTGAGAGTTTGAACTGACAATTTGAACTGTTTGATGCAGGGTGTGGAAAGATGTTATAGGCTGGGGGTGCTGTGTGTATTTGTGTGTGTGTGTGTGTGTGTGTGTGTGTGTGTGTGTGTGTGTGTGTGTATGTGTGTTACCGAGTCTATAAAATGTCAAAACCCCACAAAGCACAATATGCTTATCGGTGAGAACACTCCTTTAAACAGTATACACACCAAGACATTTTGCACATCATATTTTGACATTATAGATGCTGCTTGCAATCTTAATGCATGGACCGGTCTACAGGAAGTAATTTAAGCCTTTAAATATAAGGATTTTTGATCTGTTGTTTGAACTGTAATATACACCGTAATAGAACACCGAATGTGACCTTGCGCTCAGGAGTAAAGCAGGCGAATTCTTTCATCGTGTTGTTAATGTTTACGTTGTCCAAAATGTCTCCATGAACATGTAGCAATGGCAAATGTGTAAGCCTTCTCTGAGAAACATTTTGAGAAGTGCTGAAAATGATCTCTCTGAAGATCCAGTAGACAAAGGTAAACTTAAGCTTAATTGGACAAGCTTTTCCTCCTCCTTGAAGAGTCCCCTCATTTGCAAATGAAATACGGGGCCGCAATGTCAATGTTGATAGGCAGCAGCAAGGAGTTTAGGTCAGTCTCTGTGACCATTGTCCCCTTCACAGCATCCAAAAGTATCTCTTCCCTCCATGCAGCCGTTATCATCCCATTTTGATCAAATCTATGTTCAATTTCTGGCATCACAATGTCCAGTGCTTCATAAAATTTGGGTCTCCACAATGCTTCACCATTTTCAGATAAAACATCCTCAGCTGCTGTTGTATTGCGAAAACGAGATGGTGTTGTGTTTTCAGGCATTTTAAGATATTTTGCAGCTACACGTGCTTTTGTTTTGGCCACAATCTCTTCCACAAAGCTTTCATCTCTTAGTGCATGCATGCACCCTTTTAGTGTTGTTACACACCCCAGTGCCCCAGCAGCACTTGCTTGCACACTCTGAAGGGCTTTTGCCACAGCCTCACAAGGACCAAAAAATGCCTCACAACACAGAAGACCAAAAAATGTTCTCCCTTTTCTGGCTTACTTTAAAAGCCCCAATATTTTTGCCCACATTTCACCACGAACACTGTGGTTCTGCTGAAGTGTATCTAGGGTTTGCAATGGGCATGGATTATGTGTGCCATCAAAGCAATACCCTTTCAGTTTTTCCAAAGAGAGATTCAAATGCAAAAACACACAAATGCACTTTTACTGTACAAGGCTAGTGTCAACATAGTACAGGTTACAAAAGAACTGATTGTTTGAGCTAATGTTCGTAGTTTCGTTGGCAGTAAGGCCATAGTATGGACATCTAGAAACCCAAGAGACAATTTCACACTTAACAGCAAAATGCAAGACTTCATTCTGTATTGTGTCTGACATCCAATTGTCTCTCTTAAGCAGCCATTCACAAGCTGCTGGTAACGAATACATGCATTCAAGCATAAGATGCCAAAACACTCCATCACGATGAGACCATCCTCTCATAGGCAAACCCTCTCAAGCTAGTCTGTGTGTGTGTGTGTGTGTACAGTGAAATGCAGTGATTCATCTGTGGGTGGCATGGTCTGACTTTCTGCTCTGCTGGTATACTCTAGTCCTTGGCCTTGACTTGAGTTTCTAAACCCTTAGTGGCCCAGTGTACTGGAACAAACATTCAGTATCTATTTTAACAATGTTTTATTCAAGATTTGTCAATAAAGAGTTCATTTTTGTACTATGACCCATGTCTCTGACTCTATATGGTGATACAAATCTTTGTATGCCTCTGTAGGTGGTTCATTCTAATTCTCATAATGATAGTAGTGGGACTGGTATCATCTTGTTATTAATTTGCCATTGTACTTAAAGCAAATCCACTTTTGCCCTCAGACCCCCACAGTAGCATTAAAGAGAGGAGAGAGAGAAGCAAGGAGAAAATCAAACCTGGCTTATGACAGTTTTACATAATAAAGCCATTTCCACCTTATAAACCAACCTGCTTTAAAGCCCCTGAAATAGGTTTCATTTCCAAAGCTCCTAGTTGGAAAATCAAAATTCTGTGGCTGGAAATGTTCATCTCCAACAGCGTCATCTGTGATTGTTATCTGTTGTAGAAGGAGGGTCTGGAGGGGAGATATTTAGTAGCGGTTACTTTCCGTGCACCTGGTCTGAATCTTAAGTTTTTTGATTGATTGAAAGACTTTATTTCAAACTTGTAAAAATAATGTAATGCAAATAATGCAAAAACTAATAAACAAAAACAAAACAAAACAAAAACAAACAGTATTAACGGTAACACTTTACATTAAGGTTCCCTTTGTAAAGGGTTTATAAAGGTGTTTGTTAATGAGTAATAAGTCATTTACAAATGCATTATAAATCATTAATAATGCAGTTATAACTGCATGAATAAAAAGGCGACTTTAATGCAATACCTGCCAAATAGTGAGCCGTTTTAACTCACATGTTATAAATGCTTAATAAATGTATTTATTAACATATTTAACTCAAAACCAGATTTCTGGTTTATTTTATGATGCAGCAAAAATTGACTATCATAATTAGACTGAAGGTTGTTGTATTTGTGCTTTCTTATTAATATATCATGACTGCCACTTGTCTTACTATGTTGCTTACCAGAAGTTTTTGTCTTACCCATGATACTCTCCAAAAAGGTCATGATGCCTCTCCACAGCAGTGTATAAAAACAAAATTATTGTTTTTTAAAGACAAAATTCCAACTTTATTTTAAAAATAAAACAAAAGATAATAACCATAACTTGGTTAGATATTAAAGTCTGCGTGAACCGGAAGTTGCAAACGACTCTTCTCCAGTGTTGTGACGTATTTCCAAGTGAAACAGAATATTGAATAGAGGGCAGAGTTTTACTTTAGTGCTCCTCCTTTCCATCTCTCGCACTCCTCCTCTCCATATCTCACTCATAGCAGACGAACAGTTGCAGAAGAGTGGTTTACACGTTTTCAACCCAAGCCGTCAAACTGACGTTATCAGAGAAGGAACGCCATTCCAGACCAGAAGTAACTTTTCAGATTTTGATTAAAGATTACTGCAGCAAACAAGTTTTTTTTGTGTTTTAACTTGCACGGATTCATTGTTCACCACAAGACCAGTAATATGACCAGTAATAATAATAATGTAAAGTGAAAACCTGTGAACCATTTATTAATGAGTTATGAACATTAACAACCTATGAAAAGAAACCTTAATGTAAAGTGGAAACCTGTTAACCATTTATTAATGAGTTATGAACATTAACAACCTATGAAAAGAAACCTTAATGTAAAGTGAAAACCTGTTAACCATTTATTAATGTAAAGTGAAAACCTGTGAACCATTTATTAATGAGTTATGAACATTAACAACCTATGAAAAGAAACCTTAATGTAAAGTGGAAACCTGTTAACCATTTATTAATGAGTTATGAACATTAACAACCTATGAAAAGGAACCTTAATGTAAAGTGGAAACCCGTGAACCATTAATTAATGAGTTATGAACATTAACAACCTATGAAAAGGAACCTTAATGTAAAGTGAAAACCTGTTAACCATTTATTAATGAGTTATGAACATTAACAACCTATGAAAAGGAACCTTAATGTAAAGTGAAAACCTGTGAACCATTTATTAATGAGTTATGAACATTAACAACCTATGAAAAGAAACCTTAATGTAAAGTGGAAACCTGTTAACCATTTATTAATGAGTTATGAACATTAACAACCTATGAAAAGGAACCTTAATGTAAAGTGAAAACCTGTTAACCATTTATTCATGAGTTATGAACATTAACAACCTATGAAAAGGAACCTTAATGTAAAGTGAAAACCTGTGAACCATTTATTAATGAGTTATGAACATTAACAACCTATGAAAAGGAACCTTAATGTAAAGTGGAAACCTGTGAACCATTTATTAATTAGTTACAAATATTAATAACCTGTGAAAGTGAACCTTAATGTAGTGTGCATCGTGTTTATTAAAGCAGACGCAGATCTCTTTTGTTTTTTTTCCTGGTGACATATTTTATTGTTGAAATATTAATAAGCAATTAATAATTATTCTTGATATCATGATAAAGGATACTGTAACTTTGTGGGAGTGCCAGAGCGGTTATTTATTTAATATAAAAAGCTAACACCGCGAATAAACATATAATATACAAACTAACACAGCGATTATAATATAAACACTTGAAAAACATAGTCTGCAATGTCACTTCAGTTAGCTTACCCATCAAATCAGTAACTTTAAACACAAATTTTACTTTAGAGCATGCCCTGGTAACTGCACGACTTCTTCTCATGATAGTGGCAAGGCTTTATTGGATGCTCACTAGCGCCAACTCCTGTCACACGCCAGAACACGCATGCTTAGTGATGTAACCCTGAAAGAGTATATAAGTATACAGAGTATATAAGTATATAAAGAGTATATATAAAGAGTATATATTAGTATAGCCTAATATATTATTGTCATGTCTAGTTTTCTATAACTTTCTTCATAATAAAAAAAAATGCTTCATCTGAATCCTGCTCCCTGACTGCTCTTTACACCAAATGTGACAATAATGTATAATGAGCAATGCATTCTTCTTCTATTTATAATTATTATTATTATTATTATTATTATTATTATTATTATTATTATACGCAGTAGTAGTAGGCTATATACTTTATTATTCTCTTTCGGGTTCTCATCACTATGCGTGTTGATTCTGGCGTGTGACAGGAGTTGGCGCTAGTGAGCATTCAATAAAGCCTTGCCACTTTTGAGAAGAAGTTACACAGTACTGTTCCAACATGCGTTGAAGTGAATTTGTGTGTACTGATTTGATGGGTAAGCTAACTGAGGTGAAATCGCAGACTTTGTTTTTCTAGTGTTTATATTATATTAGTAATCGCTGTGTTAGTTTGTAGTTATCTTAAACAAATAACCGCTCCGGCGCACCCGCGCATGTAACGTTACTGTACGGATGACCAAAGCCAAATAATGTACTCAAGTTACAGTGGCCTTTATCATATCAGAAATATCTATTAAATGCATATTAATATGCTGCTAATGTTCTGTAATGGTGCATTAGGTCATTGATTTAATGATTTACACAACTGTTAATTAAAAAAAAATACATATTTAGGTGCCTTTATTCAGCTTGTATCAAATATGTTTGGCTTATAGGTGTGATGTTTATTATCTTTTCTGAATACTTGATTGTTTCTCTGAATGTTTTAATTTAAGTTTACCTGCATAAGCCACTTTTCATGAGAAGTCATGCTCTGTAACTTTGTGCTGTAAAAGATTTTTTATTTTTTTCAAGTTTAAAGTTGTGTTTACTGAGACATTCATCAAAAATAAAATATTTCATCTGAAAAAGATATTATCTTCTGTGTACATTAATAATTAATAAATACATGATTAACGTGTGTTCACACTACATTAAGGTTCACTTTAATAGGTAATTAATGTTTATAACTCATTAAATGAGTTCCACTTTACATTAAGGTTCCTTTCATAGGTTGTTAATGTTCATAACTCATTAATAAATGGTTCACAGGTTTTCACTTTACATTAAGGTTCACTTTCATAGGTTATTCATGTTCATAACTCATTAATAAATGGTTAACAGGTTTCCACTTTACATTAAGGTTCCTTTTCATAGGTTGTTAATGTTCATAACTCATTAATAAATGGTTCACAGGTTTCCACTTTACATTAAGGTTCCTTTTCATAGGTTGTTAATGTTCATAACTCATTAATAAATGGTTCACAGGTTTCCACTTTACATTAAGGTTCCTTTTCATAGGTTGTTAATGTTCATAACTCATTAATAAATGGTTCACAGGTTTTCACTTTACATTAAGGTTCCTTTTCATAGGTTGTTAATGTTCATAACTCATTAATAAATGGTTAACAGGTTTTCACTTTACATTAAGGTTCCTTTTCATAGGTTGTTAATGTTCATAACTCATTAATAAATGGTTAACAGGTTTTCACTTTACATTAAGGTTCCTTTTCATAGGTTGTTAATGTTCATAACTCATTAATAAATGGTTAACAGGTTTCCACTTTACATTAAGGTTCCTTTTCATAGGTTGTTAATGTTCATAACTCATTAATAAATGGTTAACAGGTTTTCACTTTACATTAAGGTTCCTTTTCATAGGTTGTTAATGTTCATAACTCATTAATAAATGGTTAACAGGTTTCCACTTTACATTAAGGTTCCTTTTCATAGGTTGTTAATGTTCATAACTCATTAATAAATGGTTAACGGGTTTCCACTTTACATTAAGGTTCCTTTTCATAGGTTGTTAATGTTCATAACTCATTAATTAATGGTTCACGGGTTTCCACTTTACATTAATGTTCCCTTTCATAGGTTGTTAATGTTCATAACTCATTAATAAATGGTTCACAGGTTTTCACTTTACATTAATATTATTACTGGTCATATTACTGGTCTTGTGGTGAACAATGAATCCGTGCAAGTTAAAACACAAAAAAAACTTGTTTGCTGCAGTAATCTTTAATCAAAATCTGAAAAGTTACTTCTGGTCTGGAATGGCGTTCCTTCTCTGATAACGTCAGTTTGACGGCTTGGGTTGAAAACGTGTAAACCACTCTTCTGCAACTGTTCGTCTGCTATGAGTGAGATATGGAGAGGAGGAGTGCGAGAGATGGAAAGGAGGAGCACTAAAGTAAAACTCTGCCCTCTATTCAATATTCTGTTTCACTTGGAAATACGTCACAACACTGGAGAAGAGTCGTTTGCAACTTCCGGTTCAAGCAGACTTTAATATCTAATCAAGTTATGGTTATTATCTTTTGTTTTATTTTCAAAATAAAGTTGGAATTTTGTCTTTAAAAAACAATCATTTTGTTTTTATACACTGCTGTGGAGAGGCATCATGACCTTTTTGGAGAGTATCATGGGTAAGACAAAAACTTCTGGTAAGCAACATAGTAAGACAAGTGGCAGTCATGATATATTAATAAGAAAGCACAAATACAACAACCTTCAGTCTAATTATGATAGTCAATTTTTGCTGCATCATAAAATAAACCAGAAATCTGGTTTTGAGTTAAATATGTTAATAAATACATTTATTAAGCATTTATAACATGTGAGTTAAAAACGGCTCACTATTTGGCAGGTATTGCATTAAAGTCGCCTTTTTATTCATGCAGTTATAACTGCATTATTAATGAATTATAATGCATTTGTAAATGACTTATTACTCATTACCTAACACCTTTATAAACCCTTTACAAAGGGAACCTTAATGTAAAGTGTTACCGTATTAACTTACATGTTCAAAAATGAGTAGGAAGAAGCATAAGCTTATTTAATCCTACCCCTTCTCTATTACTTAATAATTGTTGTGTTCTTTGTCAAACGTTTAGTTAACATAAAGGCACGTACACAGGAATTTTCATGCAGATCTTCTTTACTAGCGTGAACTTGACTCGCATAGTTAATGCCACACCAAAAGTCCCGGACTTGGAAACTCTGCTTGGTGGTAGAAAATCCTTAACTGTTCCTGGCAGATGGTAGACAGGGTAGAAACCAGGCTTGATGTAGATGATGGAGTAAAACAGTCCGGTGTTTGAACAGCTATTGAGACTGAGACGAACATATAATTAACATCTCACACATATCAGGGCTGTAAAGAAGAGCAGATTTACACGCCACAACACGGAAATAATCATCTGGCAAAGAGACGATAAAACAGCAGGCAGAAATAGCAAGGAAAATCAGAGTAGAGAGGAAACAGGTGAGAAATATGAACTAAAATGTGCTTTTAATATACTATCCCTGTATTTAAAAAATGTATTTAGATACCACTTATCCCTTTAACTGCCCGCTCGACCAAATGGTAGAGCACATTTTGAGTCACTATATTTCACTGAGAGGAGTACCTAACTTAACTCAAGCTGATTGAGCCATCTCTACCATCTGGTTGAGGTATGTTATGCCAAAAAAATCCACTAGATGTCAGAGTGTCAATCAACAGCACTTGTCACAACACTTCCTCAAACATGGATGTCAGAAACAAAGAAATCACTCCTGCCATGTGAACTGTTCTTGGTGAAAATTTGCAAGGTAAGCACATTTTTTTGACATATTACACTGTAAGAGCCCTAACTTTACAAAATTATGTTACTTGGTGCCATTAAAACACTTTAGTATGTTTCAAATAATTTTTCAAAAACATGCTCAACCAAACGGTTGATTTGACACTTAAAGGTAAATGCAGAAATGTTTTCAGATCATCCATTTCTGCAGTCAGAATGGACAATTTGCTGAGAAATATAAACTTCTGATCATTATTAGCTATGAATATGACAGCTATTGTTATTTCTTCATGAATATGCTGACATAATTTCTTAAATATGTATTTTTTTGCCAGTTTTGCATATTTTTTGATGTAAATATAATGAATTAATTGAATTAATGTGTGGAAATCATAATTATCAGAGGCAATTACTTCTTAAATGACATGCTGGTGAACTAACATTACTAAAATTGTAAGAGATTGTTATTTATTTGTTTGTTGTTGGTTTTTTTACAGTTACTAGATGGATGTCAACAGTTTCTATGGTACAAGAACATGCACTCTTCAGGCCCTTGCCCCAGAAAACCCCCCAGATTCTGATGCTGAGCTCAGTGATGATGATGACCCAATAGAGGATCCAAATTATCACCCTGTCTGAGAAGAGAAATGTTCATATGTCTAAAAAAAAAAGAAAAATCCTGTTGGACTACCACACTTGATGGCGTTTCTTGAATCATAAAAGCCTAAAATGCCATTATATTACTATGTTTTGCTATTTTGTTTTTAGTTTTTGAATGCAGAAAGAATGTAATGTCTTTAGTTTTGTTACTTTTAGTTATTTGTGTTATTTATTTTTGTTTATTGTTAAAAAAAACAAGAAAACATGTCATTTTCTGTCATAAAATGAAAATCTGAAATATTTTATAGAATATTTCAATAAATAAACAAGATTCAATATATAAAACTATTTTATTTTGATTATGTTTTAAATAAATTAGTATTATAGTTCATATTTTCTGAATTTCATAGTATGTGTATGAATTGTTTTATTTTACCTTTAAGTGCCATCTCAACCATTTGGTAGAGGCCGATATTTTAAAAATTATGGGATGTATTGAAAAAAAATACAGTGAGTGTGATAACTAGTGACATAATGAGATAAAAAATGCAAACAAAAAATTTTTCAAA
This sequence comes from Ancherythroculter nigrocauda, assembly GCA_036281575.1. Lineage (NCBI taxonomy): Eukaryota > Metazoa > Chordata > Actinopteri > Cypriniformes > Xenocyprididae > Ancherythroculter > Ancherythroculter nigrocauda. The sequence goes on from VTFQ01000022.1 coordinate 4,004,724, forward strand.
TGCTTTCTTCTTGGTGGGGCAGTTAAAGGGTTAAAGTACATTTGAACCTATAGTGTACTACAAGTGGCATCTAAATATATATTAAATACAGATATGGTATATTAAAAGCACATTTTAGTTCATATTTCCTGCTGTCTCAAAATAGCACAGTTGAGTACACTTAGATGTTCTTAAGATTATCTTAACTACAGGCTTCCAACATATGTGACGTACGGCTTTTGTGAGTCCTGGCTAGCAGAAGCATGATCTGGTGTGGTCTAGGGACCGCTGTAATCCCTGGTGTGCCGCATGAAGTCGTTTCAGGTTGCAGTGCACAAGGGATGATAATGTGATCATCTTTCATGAGTAGCCCATCATCTAAGCTAATGGTGTGTCTGACTGGCCAGTAAGCTTGAGCAGCTAGTGGGACATTTTTCTTTCTGTCCGGCCATCCTTGCACGTGTAGCTGCCGTATCAGGTGAAGCTCAGGATCTGACTGTGTGGTTTGTTGGATCATGTGCATGATGTTCCCAGAGTGATTCTCCATTCACTGCGTAGATGACTTTCTCTTCTCTTCGACATCAGGGTCAGTGTGAATATGATGCAATCCAGGAAATTGGCCTAAGCCTTGAAACATTGACACATAGCGGCTGAAGAGCTCCTTTTTTTCACGTAGCTTAATGACACCTTCTGGTTTGATGCGGGTGCCTCCATATGATATCAGCACTGTTTTTGTTTTTTTTGCATATTTACAGGAATGTGAAGTTGATCAATGATTTTCTTTGGAATGACATTCGCTTCAGAGCTTGTGTTGAGCTTGAAGTTGGCACTTGTACCTTCCACACGCAGTTATGTGCCAGCCTGTGTCGGGATTGTTTGGCTGAACCACTGAACCAATAAACAGGAGTGTGTCCACTCCTGATAGCTCAGTGTCTATGTCGAATGTGTCCATTTTAACATTTGATTTGCACACAAAGTGGTTCTTTTTGCCACATTTTTTACACACTTCAGGCAGGGCACGGTCTTGGCATGTGAATGCGTCCGCATTTGGCCAAACTTTTTTGCATGTCCTCTCATTGGTCTTGCCATTTGTTTATGCTCTGCTGGTTTGTTTGATCTGCATGCAGGCTGCTGCCCCTTTTTTTTGTGATGGCATGCACAAATTGTGTTTCTGATGAATCTTCCATAGCTGTAACTTGTGCCCTCGTGACTTCTTTAGCTCTGTGTATGTCAACGGCTTTTGAAAGTGTTAAATCACATGTGGACAGCGGTCGTTCACGAAGCCCAGAGTCAGTTATGCTGAATACTATTTTGTCTCATATCATGAGATCTTTAGTTTGTCCGAATTCACATGTGTGTGCTTTTTTTCTTAGCTCTGTGATCAATTTGTCTATGCCTGCATGCTCAGAGAATGTGTGGCCCCAGAACTGATGTCGCTCAAAGCATGGTATTTCTGTCTGTTCCACAGTTTCACTCCACATATAGAAATACAAAAACTTTTTAATGTTGTACGGACACAAAGATGTTTTAAGTTGCACTCCCCCCTAAAATTATATCTGCCTTCTCTATTAAAAACTATTTTTGAATATTACCAGGTAGTTGGTTGTATTTTGAACCAGATCAGTGAATTTCAATGTCTTTGATTTTAAAAATGCTGAATTTATGTGATCTCTATAAGCGGTACAACGAATTATCCTTATGGCTCTTTTTTGCATCATAGATAATGATGATAGCCTGCTTTTATGAGTACTGCCTAAAACCTCCGAACAGTAATTTAGAGTAAATATGGTAATATCAGAGTGCAATAAAGAATGTGGAGTGATTTGTGGTCCATAACATTCTTTGCTTTTTTCAGTACTGAAATATTTCTTGAAAGTTTAGTGTACATGATTTATGTGAGATTTTTTTATAATCTATTATAACCCCAAGAAACTTATTTTCATTAGCCCTTTCTATGTCCATACCATTTACCTGTATCTGGAATTTTTACAATTACCAAATAACATGCATTTAGTTTTATTAATGTTTAATGATGATTTATTTCTGTCAGACCACCTCTTTTAAATCCCCCCAGAAAAAAAATAAAATGTATCATCTGTGAAATACTTTTACTATTTTTGATACTTTGCAAATGTTATTTATATATAGCAGAAATATTTTTGGACCCAGTACTTACCCCTGAGAGACGTCACAAACAATGTCCAAGCATGACGATGAATATTCCCCCAACTTCACAAATTGTTTCCTGTCACTTAAATAACTTTTCACCCAGTGCAACACCAACCACTGATATCATACAGTTCCAGTTTATTTAATAATATGACAGATTGTATCGAAAGCTTTTTTAAGATCTATGAAATCTCCAGCTGTGATTTGTAGCTTTTGTAATTTCCTCAGTTAAATCAATTAAAGGATTAGTTCACTTTCAAGTTCAAATTTCCTGATAATTTACTCACCCCAGACGAGGAATAAGGGTCTTATCTAGAGAAACCATTACTCATTTTCAAAAAAAATAAAAAATAAAATTTTATACATTTTAACCATAAATGCTCATCTTAAACTAGCTCTCTTCCACAATTTTCATATCAACTTCATTGCAATCCCTAGATTTATAAATTGATTCTTAAGAGTTTGAATGAATTTATGAAGGTTATCAGAGATCATCAGAGTTATTTGAAGTGAATCATTTGAATTCAACCATAAGAGTCCTCAACGTAATTCAGAGTTTCTTTTGAAACATCAGTTTATTCTTTTGAAACATCAGTTCATGTGCCCTGATATTGAAATCACTTACACTATTAGATTTAGGAGATAGGGAATGTAAATTTGAGTTATTATTTTACATCACATGCTCATACTTCAGGGATCCACCACACTGACATCTACTTACCTGAAACATATACTTCCTATTCCTGTAGTATACCATACAATAGTGTAAGCAAAACCATATACACATATTGTGCATCTTGAGACTCAAAGCACTGGAGTAAGGACCAAGATCCTTTCACTTTTAAGTCTTCCAGGGTAACGTTGTAATTTTCCCATACAAGGTGAGACTTGCAGTTTAGTTACATTTGGCGTCACAAACAGGATTGAATTAGACAGTGCATTTATCTTTTTTGTCTGTGTGTGTCACAAGTCCCAGGCCTACAAGCTGAAGAATGGCAGAGCTTGAGGAACTGAAGTAGGAGATGGCGGAGATGCAGAGGCAGTTTGCAGAGCAGGCAGGAGCACTTGAGCAAGCAAGAACAAAGGCCTGTCACTAGTTCATCGGCCGTTCAACCAATACTGGAAAGTTAAGCATCAAAGAATGGTTTGCATCAATGAAATTTGCCTTCTAGGCAATGTGAGTACCTGCAGAACATTGTGTAGAGTTAGCAAAACAGCATCTCAAAAATGAAGCCAACGCAACTGTGTGGTTCATGTTGGGGGACGGTGAAAAGTCTGCTGACGATATCTAGTCCTACTAGACACATATGGAGACAAAGTGCCGATCAGAACCAGACTGTTAAAGAGTTAAAGTTAAAGAGGACGCAAGTTTGACTTTCATTCATGTAATGCAAGCTGCAATCATCTGGGCTAAAGATAAAGAGACACAAATGGCAAACAATCCAAAACGCAGCCCCCTTGTCAGAGTATTTAATGCTGATGCAGAACAAGTGTCCTCTACTTTAACCCTGGAAAAACTGCATTAAGCCATACAGAAGACTGTTCACAAGGTGCTGAAGCAGCTAATGTGTCTGATCAGTCTCAGCGTTCTAAAGGGATGGCTGAAACTAACCTACACTGTAAAACCAAACAGTGAAATTAATGAAATGAAATGAATTTGTTTCACTCGAATAATAACGAAATAGAAAAAAAGTTGTATAAGCTGAACTTAAATGTGCTAAAGAGGATGTTTTGTTTTATAAATTTTTGCAATATTACTTGAAACTGTCTTTACTAACTGATAAAATACTATTTATTAGGTGCACTGAAAGGAATAATATTAATATACATCATCTGTGCACGAGGTAGGGCCTTAAAAACATCAGCCAATCGTTTACGCGATCATCGCGTAAACGATTGGCCCTCTGGCTTGTCAATCACTGCCATGACGTTCCTTGTGAGAGACGTGCGCGGCTGCGTGCTCCAGTAACTTTCGACACTCCACAGGTGCCGCATGCAATGTTTTTGTCCGGAGACAGGAGTAACAACTGCAGATTATGAGTTACCTGCGGTGAGTCCGACATAATGAATCCACTAACACGACACAGCGAATGTCGGTGGTAAACACTCGTGTTCCAATACTCGTGCACGAGTTTTGACTGAGTTGCAGCAGATTTCTAATTCTTATCATGCTTTGCATCAGACTGTATAAGGAAAATAAAACACCCTAGGAAGTAAAATTAGCTCAAATGAATAAAGAGTTGTTTAGATTACGACCGAGCAACTGATTCGTCCAGCGTTCATTTGCTCGAGCCGTAATAAGCTCTTGTAACGGATATACATATCCAACAATCGTGAAAACACTGATTAGAGCACGGTAACTTAAAATCGACAGTTTAAGACATTAAATTTTAGAATCACATAATACAAGACACTTTCTTTTTAAAATCTACAAGAGATTTTATTTATTCTAACACAAACTAATCTAACACAAACACACGCACATACACACACACACAGACACACACATACATTCATACGCGTTGCAGTAAGAAGGGAATGAGAGAGAAAGAATTTTGAAAGAGAGAGAGAGAGAGTGATATGATTAACAGAATTCCTATCAATGCATTTCAAAGACTCGAACAAACCATGAATCATTAATTTAAATGCACCAGTTCAGTTTTCATCTGGAGGTACTTGCTTGCGTTGACTTAAAGGTGAATTTCCCTCGTCGTGCAGAGAAGGGTTTCCCAAGTCGATGATTGGTCCAGGTCAGGTCCATGTGGAACAATGAAAGGAAGTCTCTTTGTCGCTGGAGTTGAAATGGCAAGGTCGTGGGTTGAACTTTGTGGTGAAACTTAGGACACAAGACTTTCAGCGGTAAAGGAAAATTAAGTAAAGAAAAGAAAAGTGAGTGAAGGTTGGATGGCTTGAATGAGCTGCTTGTCTGTTCTTCTTGTTACTCCATTGTTCTTGATACTTGTCTTGGCTTCTTTTCCCAGAACTAACCAACCAGTTCACTATCTTGCAATATGACCATTTAAACTTAGTTGTTTGTCACACAGAGGAGTTCTGGCCAATCAGACATTGTCCTGTTTCAAGAGGGCCTTCCTCTGCCCCCAATAAAACATAGGTGTTACATCCCGGTCTGTCTCTGGTTTAGCAGAGTGCCATTTTAACACAATTTCTATTAACTGGAATATGATACATTTTAAACAGATTTCATTCAAGCCATAATTTAAGAAAGATGAAAAGAAATAAATTAAGTCCAAATAAGGCATACTTTCAGTCATTCAGTCAAGAGTTAACACATTTACATGAATTGTGAGTGTTCTAAAGCATAACTTTTTACAAGTAGTACTTGTGGACACATAATGCAAAATGTATGTAGTTAAAAGATGTTTGAGAAGTCCATTAAAATTGTTGGAACAATTTTGATGCAGTTTTATTTGTAGAACAGTCTCTTTGGTTTTTCTGTGAAGTAAGGAAGCAAAAGGGTCTGCATTGTCTCTCTGTTTCTTTGCTCTGGTGATCAAAGAAACTTTATCTTCTTGGGTGACCCTTTGGTTTGTCACTTCTCCTGCTATCAGGAAGCATAGTGTGTCGTAAAAGCAATCAGTACTGGTTTTATCTGTAGACGGGCTGGAGCCGGAACCTTGATTCTGAATTAGAAATATGTTTTGAAAGAATCATCTGAATGATTCATTTGTCTGGTTCGTCCACAGTTCCTACAGTGCCCTAGAATTAAAAATTGAATTTACCTTGGCATAGTTAAATAACAAGAGTTCAGTACATGGAAATGACATACAGTGAGTCTCAAACATCATTGTTTCCTCCTTCTTATATAAATTTGTTTAAAAGACCTCTGAAGAACAGGCGAATCTCAACATAACACCGACTGTTACATAACAGTCGGGATCGTTAATATGTACGCCCCCAATATTTGCATATGCCAGCCCATGTTCAAGGCATTAGACAAGCCAGTATTAATGTCTGGATCTGTGCACAGCTGAATCATCAGACTAGGTAAGCAAACAAGGACAATAGCGATGGCAGATGGAGCAATAATAACTGACATGATCCATGATATCATGATATTTTTAGTGATATTTGTTAATTGTCTTTCTAAACGTTTCATTAGCATGTTGCTAATGTACTGTTAAATGTGGTTAAATTTACCATCGTTTCTTACTGTATTCAAGCAGACAAGACTGTCGTTATTTTCATTTTTAAACACTTGCAGTCTGTATAATTCATAAACACAACTTCATTCTTTATAAATCTCTCCAACAGTGTGTAATGTTAGCTTTAGCCTGTTAGCCACGGATCATAGCCTCAAACTCATTCAGAATCAAATGTAAAAATCCAAATAAATACCATACTTACGCGATTAGACATGTTGCATGACGATCACTTTGTAAAGATCCATTTTGAGGGTTATATTAGCTGTGTGAACTTTGTTTATGCTGTTTAAGGCAGTCACGAGCTCCTGGGGTGGAGAGCACGAGAATTTAAAGGTTAACTAAGATCTGAATGTGATATTTGGACTGTTTGAGTGGACATGGATGCCATTTGGGCTGTGTAACATGTCAGCCACCTTCCAACGCCTTATGTGGGTAGTGCTCTTGGATTTGACCTTTGATGTCCTTGATACATTTGGATGATATTATCATATTTTCTTCAAGAGTCACTGTGAAAGACTAGAGATTGTCTTTGATCGACTTAAGCACCATGGCCTAAAGCTGAAACCAAGCAAATGCTTTCGCTTCACATCTGAGGTGAAATTTTTGGGCGAAGTGATCTCCTCTGAAGGAATCAAAGTCAACAGTGAAAAAGTTAGTGTCTTGGATGTTTGGTCTGTCCCTGAGAGTGTGAAGCAAATGAGACTGATCAGATTCATGAACTATAATTGGTTCACACCAAAGTTTGTTTAAATAGCAAAACCATTGCATGGGTTAATGGGCAGCAAAGACAATAGGAGAGTCTCTGAACTGTTCATGTGGAGTAGTGAAATGCCAGACTGCATTTGACAAATTGAAATGCCTGATGTCACCACCTCTCCTCGCTTACCCTCACTTTAGCCTTCCATTTATCCTCACAACTGATGGGAGTAATCAGGGCCTCAGCGCTGTATTGAGTCAAAAGCAAGGGGGAGCAGAGTGCATCATTGCATTTGCAAGGCCTGAGAGGGTCAGAGAGAAATGACAATAGAAGTGTGTTCAGATTCTGTATAAGCCTGGACGACTGAACACCAGTGCTGATGCTCTGTCAAGGACCCCATCTGCAGAAGACCCCGATCAAGAGTACACAGAGCAAGAATTCATACGACTGAACTCTGAGGAAGTGCGTGCATGCCTGTGGCCCTTGCAAAGGTTCAGATTCAACAAGAGCATGGAGGTCATTTTGGAGAGAAGAGTACACTGACATTGATGAGACGGAACTACTATTGGTCTAGCATGTCTAAAGATGTCCAAGGATGGATAGAACAGTGTAAAAGTGTCAGGTCAGGCACAGAGACAAGAGGGTAAGATCCATGTGCAGCTTTAATTGGGGCAATCCAAGAACATAATCCAGGCAGGCAAGGGTCAGAGTCCACAGAACAGTCCATAATAAACAAAGAAAACAGAACCAAAATCCAGTGACAATAAATGAAACCTCAATAACAAAAGCAGAAACAAACAGGGTATAAATAGACAGACACTAATCATCAAACACAAAACAGCTGGGTGCAATCAGGATAATGAGTCCGGGAAGTGTGTTATGGGAAATGAAGTTCACAAGTGGGGTGAGGAACAGTCCGGGTTGGAGTGCCCTCTAGTGGCTAACTAGGGCACTCCAACTGGTGCTCATGACAGTACCCCCTCTCTATGACATAACATAAAACAAAAAACTCAGGAGGGAGGTGGACTGGAGGAGGACCAGGGGGAAGGATGGTGGGCCAGGTCCAGAGTCCCCGACCGAAGGCCATGGGGGAGCTGGAGGAACAGACCACAGGGGCTCTAAGAAAGTCAGGGTCCAGGCTGAATGCCAGGGCGGTGCTGGAGGAACTGCCCAGGTGGGTTCCAGCAGATCTGGAGTCCTGGCTGAGTGCCAGGGCGGTGCTGGAGGAACTGACCAGGTGGGCTTCAGCAGGGCAGACAGCCTGGGCGGCGGCGGTAGGGCAAGGCGCTTGGGCGGCGCCGGCAGGGCAAGGCGCTTGGGCGGCGCCGGCAGGGCAAGACTCTTGGGAAGTGCAAGAATGGCCTCTGGGGTGGTCTCTAGGCCTACCACGGGCTCTGGGAAGGACTCCGGGCCTTGAGGGATGGAAGAAGCCTTCTTCCTCTTGCGGTGGCTCTGTGCCTACCTCCTCTGTAGGCAATACAGCAGCCTCACGGGCTGGAGCGGGCTCACGAGCTGGAGCGGACTCACTGGCTGGAGCGGACTCACTGGCTGGAGCGGACTCACTGACTGGAGCGGGCTCTGGAGCGGACTCACAGGCTGGAGCGGGCTCTGGAGCGGACACACGGGCTGGAGCGGGCTCATGGGCTGGAGCAGGCTCTGGAGCGGACTCCTTGGCTTTCCTCTTTCTCCTTACCCTGTGCCTCCCAGTGGGATTTTGGAGACCAGGGTCTTGACTCAGAGAGGGAAAGTCTCTATGGTATGGTTCTGGTTGACCAGGTGTTGCCCACTTGCTTCTATGGCTGAGATAATTGACAAAGCCCCAAAAATCCAGGATCTGAAGCCCCTCCAACTCCCACTGAGGCAGAGGGTCATCGAGGCATTTATTAAAAATCTCCTTTAGCGCATCATCATTATACTTTAGCCCCACCGCCATCGTCCAAAAGGTCTGGGCGAAACACCCTACCTCCCATCCCTCCTGGCGTAGAGCCATCAATGCCCGAAGTCGAGCCGTTCACTCCCTCCTAGTAGCTGGAGGAAGGATCCGGAAACTCACACTGCTAGACCTTTGCATGATCATGGTTTCTGTCACGTAAGCACAGAGACAAGAGGGTAAGATCCATGTGCAGCTTTAATTGGGGCAATCCAAGAATATAATCCAGGCAGGCAAGGGTCTGTCAGGAAATGAACACAGAGAGAGGATCCAAGTGCAAGTAAAACAATATTTATTGACAGAATACGCTGTACAATAACTTCACTCCAAATGGGCAGTCGTTGCAGTGACAGAGGCGTGCTGAAGCAATGGCGTGCAAAGGCAGATGAACAGGGTGGCGCAGGGCTGCAACGGGTATCAGAAACCAAGGAATAATCCAACCCAGACGCGGGCACAAGACGATAGTCCAGAACTCCAGGAAATCAGGAAGTGAAATACAGAAGCACAACACCGGGACAGCCTGCAACGAACTGACAAAGACACCATGTAGACACGCACAAGATATAGCAAACACAGAACAAGACACGGCTGGCAGCACATCACAATCAAACAGGTGGGTGACGCCCACACAATCACTCACCACAGGCAACACACACCACAAGCACACGAGGGCGAGTAAGTGAACCCATGAACTGTGACAGGGTCAGAGTCCACAGAACAGTCCACAATAAACAAAGAAAACAGAACCAAAATCCAGTGACAATAAATGAAACCTCAATAACAAAAGCAGAAACAAACAGGGTATAAATAGACAGACACTAATCATCAAACATAAAACAGCTGGGTGCAATCAGGATAATGAGTCCAGGAAGTGTGTTATGGGAAATGAAGTTCACAAGTGGGGTGAGGAACAGTCCGGGTTGGGGTGCCCTCTAGTGGCTAACTAGGGCACTCCAACTGGTGCTCATGACAAAAAGATGTACCCTTGCGAAGGGTGTCTTTCTAAGAATTCAAGCTCCAATGACATGCAGCAATGTCATAGCTCCTCTAGAAGATCTGGTAATGGGCTAAACCTGGTTGGAAATGTCCTCAGGAGGGTTTGAACTGCAAAGGCCCTAATCAAACATTGGTTCATCTACTATGAGTGTCCAGCTCATCTGCATTCAGATCAGGTAAGATGTTTCGAAGTGCAAGTGATCAAGAAACTCTGTAAAGTGTATGGTATCGGGAAGAGTCATACAAGTTCCTGCCGTCCTCAAGGGAACTCTCAATGTGAGAGGTTCAACCGCACAATGCATGATAAGCTGAGAACGTTGACACCTGAGAAGAAGAAAGACTGGAAAACTCACTTACCTGAGTCAGTGATGGCATACAACAATCACCCTACATTGTAGTTAAGCAGAATCATTCAGACATAGCTGTATTCACTCTCAAACCTGAAAAGGGGAGTATGTCTAGAGTAGTACACAAAGATCAGCTCCATCACTGCACATTTTCTTTTTCATCATCTATTACGACATGTACAACCAGATGCAGACCTGTAAACCAGTCAGATTCTGAAACAGAATTCCCAGATCTTGTGTTTTCCAGCCACTGCACATATACAGAGTAGAGATAAAGGGGTGGTACAGATAGAAACAAATGAAGTTTCAGATGATTCTGATATTTCAGATGTTGAGTGTGAAAGTTTTCCAGAGCTCAGATGCTACAAACAGTATGTTTGTTATGTGCTATGATATCTTTTAAAAAAGATGTGTTTTATTCAGGGTTTTTATTCTAGGTTGGTCCCCTAAAGTCCTGCAAACATTATGGAAATGTACTGTAGAGACCTAGAGGGAAAGTCCTGTAGTAATTGTCCCCTAAACATTCCCAGAACATCCTGAATAATTCCTGAAGGTCCATCAAATAACGTCCCTCAACTATTAAAAGAACTCCACATTATGACTGTTTCGGAACGTTCTGGGAATGTTACCATGTGACGTCCTTGACACCAGTGGGAACGTTCTGAGAACGCTCTGGGAACATCAAATTTCCAAGTAAAATACGGTCCCTGAAACGTTTCAAGAACATTCCCCAACCCTATAAGGAAATCTGCATCATGATGTCTCGGAATGTTCTTGGAAGCACTTGACACCAGTGGAGATGTTCTGAGGGAACGTAAAATTTCTTGCGGGGACAAGAGAGAGTTGCTGGGCCGTGAGTTACATTAAGAACCAGTGTTAATTTCGTTAACGAAAACTATGACGAAAAATGTTTGTTTATGACCTTTTTTCGATGAGACGATGAGAGACGACACCAATGTCATTTAACGATAACGTGACTAAAACAACACATGCAATATCGTTGACGAAAATAGACGAGACTGAAATATGGCTAAAAGACTAAAAACTTTTCCAAAATCACTCTTTTGACATCACTTTTTGTTTTTGTTGAATAAAGGAGACAAAACATAACAGACTGGTTGCTAGATTTCCAAAATGTAAACCCCCAATCAGAGCTTTTCTGTTAAAAGAACATGTTTTACTTAAACTTTGTAATCTGGCAACCATGCACACACGCTCTCTCTAGTCTGAGAAAGAAGCGTGGATGATCTGAAAACACAGACAAGTAAGCTGTAGTTCAGTGATCTTCATTTGAGATTTTCTACTTATCTTGTCATATATTGCTATATTGCGGTCTATATTGCGCTGCTCGTTTGCTGACTAAATCTGCGAACAAAGTGTAGGTGTCAGGGTTATACATGTTTTGGTTTTGTTTTTGATCTGTTTCCCTGTTCAGTTCATGTATTAGTTGGTTTGCCTTAAGTCACGTTCCCTTTTGTTCAGTTTGTCCGCCATTCCTATGTTTCTATGGTTACCATCATTAGTTCATTTGTACCAGCTGTTTCTTGTTCATTAGTCTCGTTTGCTTCTGTTACTTTGTGTATTTAAACCCTGTGTTTCCTTCAGTTCTCTGTCTGTTCTCGTCATTGTAAAATTTTGTTGTTCTGTTCCTTGTATTTGGAGTTTTTGAATTCGTTTAAATAAAGAACGCTGCTCCATCAAGATCCTGATTATATTAGTTTGTGCTGCAACCAGCAACCATGACAGAAGGACAGACCAAAAGGATATGGATCTTGCAGCTGAAAACACCATCCTGGCTGAGCCTTCTATGGGGATTGAGGCAGAGTGGTCGTCTTTTGGAGAGGTATGTGGAGGAGCTTCTCAAGCTCTCCCATCTGGTGAGCTTGCCTGACGCCTCTCTCATTGTGTGTTTTCCCTTGGGTCTGGATGAGGATACAATTCGCTATAGTGAACCTGCTTGTTATTTCTCTCTAGTCGAGTCTATTAATATTATTCTGTATTTAAATGGTTCTAATTTTGAAGTTGAAGAAGTTAAGAAAGAAAAGTATCTTCCTCATTCAGCCCCATTGAAAACACACGTGGCCTCATCAGCTCACCCCAAGCTGGTACCCTCCATATACCACTCCAATGGATTGGTCCATTTCTGCCCCCCCCCATGTTTCCCAGAGCACATAAATGGGTCTCTGACAGCGCTGACCTGTCCAGAAATTACATCAGTCAGGTCAGCGTTGAAGTCAGCCTGCCTCCGTCCATCTGCAGGACCCAAAACCATCCATGTCCTCAGTCCAGAGATAAAGATGGCCGCCACTTCAGAGCCTCGTTATAAGATGGCTTCCACTTTAGAACTTCATCCTAAGATGGCCGCCACCACGCCTGAGCCCTCGGCCAAAATGGCTGCCACCGAAAAATGAGCCCTCAGCCAAAATGGCCACCATGCCTAAGCCCTCTATAGAGCTAATGGAGGACTTTTGGCTAATCGACTTCTGGTCAGAGCAAAGTACTGTTCCTGAGTCAGCTACAGACTCTGCTCCAGTCCCCGAGTCAGCTCCAGACCCACTCCAGTTCCCGAGCCATATACTCGTGGCCGAGCCTGGGGTCTGGGCCAAGGCCACAAAGGCCACACCGTCATGGCGCCCTGAGCCACACAACCCGCCATGGTCACCGGCACAACTGGTACCACCTATCCCTCCCTGGTTGGAATCTTTTCAGCATGAGGTCGCGCCTTCCGGGAGGGGGGAGTTATGTCAGGGTTATACATGTTTTGTTTTTGTTTTTGATCTGTTTCCCTGTACTGTTAAAAGTATTAGTTGGTTTGTCTTAAGTCACATGTTCCCTTTTGTTCAGTTTCCCACCATTCCTATGTTTCTATGGTTATGTAACCCCTCTACCCAGGTCTCCAGCGTGGGAGTCGGACGCTCTACCAAGGAGGCTAAAGGCTGCAACCTCTAGCGTCAGTCGCTAGAGCATCTCTTGAGATCAGAGGAGTGAGGCTTACTCGCTCAACGACTACTAGCTGGCCTCCGTTACAGTTACCATCATTAGTTAATTTGTACCAGCTGTTTCTTGTTCACTGGATTAATTTTCTTCTGTTACTTTGTGTATTTAAACCCTGTATTTCCTTCACTTCTCTGTCTGTCCTCGTCATTGTAAAGTTTGGTGGCTCTGTTCCTAGTATTTGGAGTTTTTGAGTTTTTTAAATAATGCTGCTGCATCAAGATCCTGATTATATTAGTTTGTGCTGCAACCGTGACAGCAGGCTGATATCCAGCAGTGGCTCTCAAACTGAAGTACGCGAACAAAATGCTTTTATTTTGTTAAAATAACAAAAAAAACTGCACATGTATTTCTAGCAGGTTTAATTCCATAAATACATGACATTCAGTCAAATTACCTAATCTTTCATGGTCAAAACTAACTGCATCCACGCCAGCAAATCGCGCAATATAGTGCTGTTCTCAACAGTATACCTTTGTGAAAGTGGGGATTTGGCATTTACTAGCATGAAGAACAGATATAGTCTGCATATAGATTTAAGATTAAATCTCTCTTCGATACAAAATCATTTCCATTTGGCGACTTATAGTTTTTAATGTTGATCATATACTAGCAAGAATGCAATGTTTCCCGAATTTTCACACGATTTCAAATGTGACATTGATTTTGTACAACACTTCAACAAACAAATGGGTAATATTAAGTGATGTACATTTTAAAGTATTGTCAGTATTTTTGCTCTATTTTGCAAAGAAAGCCACAGCTGAATTGCAGCTCACAAGCTGTGTTTCGCAAACAAATCTGATATTTAAATGAATCGGCAATTATTTAATGATTCATTCATAAATACAGCCGCTTGCTTTGATACTGATAGAATTGAATGACTCGATGATTCACTCATAAAACAGTGACTTACCGCCATCTACTGACGGATTTATTGTAATATTTTATTTATTGTAAAAAAAAATGCACTGGAAAAATCATTTTAAGAGGGCAAATATTGTCCCTTAATGGAAAAGGTGTAACTGCAGTAAGTGAATATGAGAGGGTTCACAGAAGGATGTTAAATCCCTCAGGATGTACGACACTCTAGAAAGATTGAGAACCACTGTAAGAGGATATGTAGAATTGCACAAGTGCTACTGCTAAGAGTTCAATGACAATACAACCTTGATTCAAATTTTTCATAAGCTTAAATGAATTGGTCTAAAGAGAAATATTATAATGACTATTTTGTCTAAAGATAAAATAGCTATCAAAATTAATGTTGGTAACTGTAGCTTGACTAAAAGTAATGTCTAAGACTTGACAAAAATGCAAGGGCCTTTCGTCAGCTAAAACTAGACTAAAATGTGACTAAGACTAAGGAGCATTTTCGTCTGAAGATAAAGACTAAGACTAAATCAAAAATGGCTGCCAAAATAACACTGTTCAGAACACTGTTGTTTTTTGGCTTCATTTTGACTGTAAGCATTTTTTGCCATCCATGAACTGTGTCATAGATAGAGAGACATTGATTTCTTCCTTTGAACCACTTAAGTGCACTTGTTAGTGTGCAAGAAGAACACATTTGTGAACTGAACGTTAGTTTTGCATGGAGTGGTTTCTTTTTCTTTGAGTGTTTTGGGACTTTTGGAGAGACTGACAATCACTTACGATCAAGTTTTGATTTTGAGATACATTTTGTGAGTCAGACTCTGTTTATGCATCTCACATGAACAGAGTCATTTTGCTCCAGACAGTTCCTGAGTTTTTCCTGGTCCGCGCTGAAACTTCTCTTGAGTGTGTGTTTTTTTTTTGTTTGTTTGTTTGTTTGTTTATCACCCTGCCATCCTGTCGACATCTCCTCACTGTCCTGTCTCAGTTGTTTGACTCATTGTTGCAAGTCACTGCAAGTCATCATATCAAAGTCATCATTGCTACAGTCTGGTATGAATGTTCTTTAAAGGGATAGTTCACCCAAAAATGAAAATTTGATGTTTATCTGCTTACCCCCAGGGCATCCAAGATGTAGGTGACTTTTTTTCTTCAGTTCGCAAATTATGATTTTTAACTGCAACCGCTGCCGTCTGTCAGTCAAATAATAGCAGTGGATGGGAACTTGAACAATAAGAGTCGAAAAAACTTCCATAGACAAATCCAAATTAAACCCTGCGGCTCGTGACGGCACATTGATGTCCTAAGACACGAAACGATCGGTTTGTGCGAGAAACCGAACAGTATTTATATCATTTTTTACCTCTAATACACCACTATGTCCAACTTCGTTCAACTTCCGGTTAGTGAGGTCTGATCGCGCTCTGACAACGGAAGTGATGTCTAGCTCTCATTGAAGTATATGGGCGAGACATCACTTCCGTCATCAGAACGCGTTTTTTGACCTCACTAACAGGATGCTGAACGAAGTTGGACATAGTGGTGTATTAGAGGTAAAAAATTATATAAATAATGTTCGGTTTCTCACACAAACCGATCGTTTCGTGTCTTAGGACATCAATGTGTCGTCATGAGCCGCAGGATTTAATTTGGATTTGTCTAAGCAAGTTTTATTTACTGTTATAGTTGAAGTTCCCATCCACTGCTATTATTTGACTGACAGACGGCAGCGGTTGCAGTTAAAAATCATAATTTGCGTTCGACTGAAGAATCAAAGTCACCTACATCTTGGATGCACTGGGGGTAAGCAGATAAACATCAAATTTTCATTTTTGGGTGAACTATCCCTTTAAACACACATGAGCTCTATACTGATATAGAATGAACTGAACTGAGAGTTTGAACTGACAATTTGAACTGTGTTTGATATGAGAACTGAGTCAAAAGGAAACTGAATCATAAGTTGATTCAAAAGAGTCGTTTGAATGAAGTTACGAAGATTATCAGCGTTCATCAGAGTTATTTGAATTAAACTATAATGTAATTCAGAATTTCTTTTGAAACATCAAGTGTTGTTTGTAAATCAGTTTATGTGACCTGATATTGAAATGATATAACTTATATCTAAGGTGTTAAACAGGTGTTTGAAGGTTTATCAAGGTTAAAAGAAAATTCTGAGAACTTGTTTATTGTTTAATTGTTTTATTCTATTCTTTCATTCAACTGAAAACAATCTTTTCAGAAGAAATCACAGTTTCCTAAAGAAAGAAAGGGAATAAATTATTAACTGTTTAAAGTAATACAATCAACAGTTATTGGTGCAACTTCCCTTGGAGAAGGGGCATCTCACATACACTAAGTTTAGGCGGGTGGGAATTTGAATTATTATTTTACATCACATGTTTATACTTCAGGGAGCCACCGCACTGACACCATACAATAGTGTAAGCTAAAACATATACGCATATTGTGCATATTGAGACTCAGAGCACTGGAGTGGGGACCAAAATACTTTTGCTTTCAGGTTAACATTGTAATTTTCCCATACGAGGCGAGACTTTATGATGCCAACGGACTGGGGTTTATTAGACCATGGGTTTCATGTTTAACGATCAACTCTTTCAATTTGTTCCTTTAATGCTGAGTATAGTGCTTATTGCAGCGTCACCCGAGCAGGGTAAAAAAATCGAGCAATTTTGTTAGCTTGCTAAAAAAAAAAAAGATTACCTGTCCTTTTTTGCAGCAAACCACTAGACTAGAGACATTGAGGGGTTATATGCTTCATTTAGAGTTCATAGAAACAAATTCTGTTGTTTTTTTTTTTTCAAATGTATTGGCGCTGATTGCAAATGGACATTTTGTACTTACACTGCTTTTAAAGCTCATTTCTATAGGCTTAACAATGAGTTTGCACCCTCTGTTACTGCTGGACCCTTTGTTACAGATTTTTCATTGTGTGACTGACAATTTCACAGAGTTAAACAGCTTATTTGCCACTTAAAAGAGCATATAGTAAATGGGCAACCTGTGGAATGCCCAGTAAAAATACGTTAACTGTGCAATCATCGTTTACTGCTCATATGTACAGGAAGCACTGAACATGGTTGGTTGATAGCATAAGTGACAATTACGAAACTATTTCTCAGTCTTCTACTGTCATTGCATGGGAAGATTCTTCCCAGAGATCAAATGATACAACAAATGGCATCATTTATTTGCCAATTTCAATGAGTCTTTTCTTCGGAATGTATGTTTACTGTATCTAAAATTCCAAGGGCAGATCCTCCTTCCAGCTTTAACAATACAGATGACTGTTGAAGAGATGCAAAATATACACGAGTTAGAACAAGATTACACTTTAATTAAAATACAGTCACTTTTAAAAATGACGTGTGACAGATGATGTTGTCAGCAAAGTCTGTGGTTGTGTAAAGTTTTATGATTTATTTTCTTTCTTTCATCACTGAGAACAACATGTTCAAGAGCTCAGACACGCAAACAAATGTTCCATTACATAGAGCCTGAGAAAGTAACATTAGGAAATGCTGACAATATGAGACAAAGGTTTGCATAATACATACCATCCTAGTGCTGCTTGATCATAATCATAGTCACGATTATTTTGGCCAATATTGAAATTATGATTATGTAACGATTATTGGTGGGTGATAAGATCTTAGTCTTATTTCATGATATGTCTTATTTCATGATATCAGCAATACAATAAAAACAAAGAAACTAATTAAAGTCTTGGGAATAAAGGGGTAACAACCAGGAAAATAACAAATTATTTATACTGTAAGCATTTTAGAACTAAGGGGTACTTATACTATTATGATAGACAACAATCTTATGTTTGGGAGCAATTTAGCGAGAAAGTGCACTGATTAAGTTGTTTCAAGGCAAGTGGAAAGAACTATTGCAATCTTTTTTAATACATGGGGAAATATGCTTTTGTTTCATGTAGTTACAGGGTAAGTATGACATTGCGGGCTGTGAATTAAAGTGGTGCTTGTTACACTCTTGTTTCATGTAGGCTAAAATCTACATATAGTTCCCAACAAAAGTATTGTTTAGTGTAAAACCTGCTGAAGATTAGCAAAGAGGCTGTCGATTAATTAAATGATTAGCTATTTCCCCACAAATGCTGTTTAATCAGCATAATGAAGCCTCTCATCCATTGACATCCATTCAAAAAATGGCCTCTGGTCTCATTCCCTGCTTACCGCCAGAGGCAGAGCGTTAGCATTAGCCGTTACATTTTTTTGGCTAAAGGTTGTAGGCTTGCCTTCCAGTGGCTTTGCTTAAGCAGCCCTTATCAAAAGTGCGGGGGTCAATTTCTGTCTTTTTTAAACTGCGGGGGTCCTGACCCCCTGTCCCCGTTCCAACAGTGTGACTGGTCTCAACCACACCTAGGAATTTTTTAAAACTGACCAGGTGGGATGACCACCCTGTCCAATGGCAATTCAAGACCCTGGAACACAGTTGTGGAGTTTTGGTATTGAATGCATGTGTTCAAATATTTGCGTAAGTGGCTTCAGGTCTGAAGATGTTATAATGGATTGTCAATGTTTCAGTTTGCTGTACAGTACCTGCAGAGTG
Source organism: Ancherythroculter nigrocauda (assembly GCA_036281575.1). Lineage (NCBI taxonomy): Eukaryota > Metazoa > Chordata > Actinopteri > Cypriniformes > Xenocyprididae > Ancherythroculter > Ancherythroculter nigrocauda. The sequence goes on from VTFQ01000022.1 coordinate 4,023,477, forward strand.
GAACGATCAGCAATGTTCAGGCTACATCTGAAGAAGTATGCTCAGCACAGATGAAAATAGCCTGCACACTGCTTAGATATCGAGGTGAGTGCTGTTGTAATTTTGTAATGGATGTTTTTTAATGGATGTCATGTATGACAAGCAATATCACACAAGTAGCTTTGTGATGGCTGTATATTAGCACAGCTGTGATTCGTCGTACGCATGAGGTTCCAAGCCGATTGCCATATAGTTAATCACAATGTGCTGATATACAGCCTTATTGCAAGGCTGCATTGTGTTTATACAACAGTTCGATGGCACGAGTGTGTAAATAAATAAACAACAACAGTGTCTTTAAAAAACCTCTTTTGTGCAGAGCTACTTCCTTCCGCCACAGATTCAAATCTTAAAGGGTTAGTTCACCCAAAAATGTAATATAAATGAAAATAATGTCATTAATTACTCACCCTCATGTCGTTCTACACCCGCAAGACCTTTGTTCATCTTTGGAACACAAATTAAGATATTGTTGATGAAATCCGATGGCTCAGTGAGGCCTGCATTGACAGCAAACTCTCAAGGTTACGGTGGCCGAGAGAGCTCAACGCACTGCAACTGAAGAAACACATGCAAATAGAAAAACACCAGCAAATAAAGAAAACATTTTCATCAGTTTGACAGCACATGTGTTGCAAAAGTTCACGACACGTGCGAATACAGAAACGCGCTGCAAATAGCACATACCAGGCTCGGCAATCTCAAGCCCCCCTTTGCGATGATCTGAATGATGATGATGATTAGGCTACTTATAGGATTAAATTAATATTTTAATTTACCCCGCAATAATTTATACCGCATCACACATAACCGACGCTGTAATAAGATTAGCTAACTCCTTACTCCTCTTCTCATTTTTTTCACTACGTATGGGCCACAAAGAGAAATATTAAGAAATACAGTGGGTACGGAAAGTATTCAGACCCCCTTAAATTTTTCACTCTTTGTTATATTGCAGCCATTTGCTAAAACCATTTAAGTTCATTTTTTTCCTCATTAATGTACACACAGCACCCCATATTGACAGAAAAACACAGAATTGTTGACATTTTTGCAGATTTATTAAAAAAGAAAAACTGAAATATCACATGGTCCTAAGTATTCAGACCCTTTGCTCAGTATTTAGTAGAAGCACCCTTTTGATCTAATACAGCCATGAGTCTTTTTGGGAAAGATGCAACAAGGTTTTCACACCTGGATTTGGGGATCCTCTGCCATTCCTCCTTGCAGATCCTCTCCAGTTCTGTCAGGTTGGATGGTAAACGTTGGTGGACAGACATTTTTAGGTCTCTCCAGAGATGCTCAATTGGGTTTAAGTCAGGGCTCTGGCTGGGCCATTCAAGAACAGTCACAGAGTTGTTGTGAAGCCACTCCTTCATTATTTTAGCTGTGTGCTTAGGGTCATTGTCTTGTTGGAAGGTAAACCTTCGGCCCAGTCTGAGGTCCTGAGCACTCTGGAGAAGCTTTTCGTCCAGGATTTTCCTGTACTTGGCCACATTCATCTTTCTCTCGATTGCAACCAGTCATCCTGTCCCTGCAGCTGAAAAACACCCCCACAGCATGAAGCTGCCACCACCATGCTTCACTGCTGGAACTGAATTGGACAGGTGATGAGCAGTGCCTGGTTTTCTCCACACATACCGCTTAGAATTAAGGCCAAAAAGTTCTATCTTGGTCTCATCAGACCAGAGAATTTTATTTCTCACCATCTTGGCAAACTCCATGTGGGCTTTCATGTGTCTTGCACTGAGGAGAGGCTTCCGTCGGGCCACTCTGCCATAAAGCCCCGACTGGTGGAGGGCTGCAGTGATGGTTGACTTTCTACAACTTTCTCCCATCTCCCGACTGCATCTCTGGAGCTCAGCCACAGTGATCTTTGGGTTCTTCTTTACCTCTCTCACCAAGGCTCTTCTCCCCCGATAGCTCAGTTTGGCCGGACAGCCAGCTCTAGGAAGGGTTCTGGTCGTCCCAAACGTCTTCCATTTAAGGATTGTGGAGGCCACTGTGCTCTTAGGAACCTTAAGTGCAGCAGAAATTTTTTGTAACCTTGGCCAGATCTGTGCCTTGCCACAATTCTGTCTCTGAGCTCTTCAGGCAGTTCCTTTGACCTCATGATTCTCATTTGCTCTGACATGCACTGTGAGCTGTAAGGTCTTATATAGACAGGTGTGTGGCTTTCCTAATCAAGTCCAATCAGTATAATCAAGCACAGCTGGACTCAAATGAAGGTGTAGAACCATCTCAAGGATGATCAGAAGAAATGGACAGCACCTGAGTTAAATATATGAGTGTCACAGCAAAGGGTCTGAATACTTAGGACCATGTGATATTTCAGTTTTTCTTTTTTAATAAATCTGCAAAAATGTTAACAATTCTGTGTTTTTCTGTCAGTATGGGTTGCTGTGTGTACATTAATGAGGAAAAAAAATGAACTTAAATGATTTTAGCAAATGGCTGCAATATAACAAAGAGTGAAAAATTTAAGGGGGTCTGAATACTTTCCATACCCACTGTAAATTAAGGTTAAATAGTGTTCCCTTTCAAAGGCTACACTCTAAGCTGCGCTTTATTCAGCGCTATGGGAACATCTTTTAGTCGTGACCAGCTGTGAATATATGTGTAAAACAACGTCAATGAAATTGACCTATATTTATAGCCTTGCGTGATGTCATTGGAATGCATCGTAGCGAGGCTATAATTAGATGATCCACCTGTGCATCAGCAGGTCTTTTGTCTTCAGAGACCATACTGTGAAGTGTGTGTGTGAAGCAGCTCTGCTCAAACTCTTCCTTCCTTCATTACTTTGTTAGGAGTTAGATTTGACAGGCAGTGCGCAGAACTTTCTCTCCCTTTGTTCCTTTTTCAACTCTGTCTGACAAGTGAAAAGTGAACACACATATATGATATATATTATATATTTGAGAGAAAGTCTTCGCTGAACAAAGCAAACGGTGTGTGTCTCCGTGTTCGCGGTCCATCTCCGAATCGGACACACACCAGTATTGTTTTGTTTGTTTGGGGAAGAGCACGCTGCCCTTGCGTTGTAACAGGGCGAGTGCGAGCATTGTGAATGTTCACAGTTAAAGTGCTTCACGTTCGCTTTGCTTATTTCAAAGGGGCAGCACCTACAATGTGTTCGTGGGGCTCATGTGGCGATCTGGCTGAGGAGCGAGAGACGGGTTTATACTTTATTGCTCTCACTCTCTCTCCGGATCGCGGTGTCCTTTACCGAGACTGAAGCATGCTCCGGCGCTTCTTCGGCTCGGGCAGAGGACAATTAGTGTTTTCTATTGGCAAAGCTCTCGAGTTCAAGATGTTAACCGTAAAAATGATCGTGTCACAAATCCAACATCACGATTGGTTTGTCATGATCGATCACAAGGACGCATATTTTCACATAGAAATATTGCCACAACACAGGAGGTTCCTGAGGTTTGCTTTCGGGGGCAAAGCTTACCAATATCGGGTTCTTCCATTCGGCCTAGCCTTTGAACTACATAGACGACTGGCTAATACTAGCACAGTCACAAGAGATGGCGTTACAACACAGGTGTCGTACTAGCCCATCTAGTTTCTCTAGGGTTGAGATTAAACGAGAGGAAAGTGTTCTCTGTCCTACCCAGAGAACGACATATTTAGGGGTCATATGGGATTCGACCATGATGTGGGCACGATTGTCTCCCACTCGAGTCGAGACCATTCTAACCACCCTGAACAATGTCAGGCTAGGCCAAGATTGCACTGTTCTGCAGTATCAAGAAATGTTAAGTATCATGGCATCAGCGTCCTCGGTGATTCCTATGGGCCTCTTGCACATGAGACATTTCAGTTGTGGCTCAGAGCCGAGAGGTATTGTCTAGGCAATGCTCTACGGTAAATAAGGGCAAGGGCACGCGCTGAGTACTTCGTGCCCTTTCTAAAATCCATGTTTATGGTAAGGGTTACACGCTGCGGCTTTGTTCCCTTTCTATGTGGCTCAGACCTCGGTTCTTCACCCTGGGTCCCACTCTAGGTGCATTGATGTTGCAAGATGCCAACAACAGACGCTTCCTGTACGGGCTGGGGAGCGGCCTTAGGTGGCCGTCCAGTCCAAAGGGATATGGTGAGGTCATCATCTCGATTGGCACATCAATTGCCTCGAATTGATGGCTGTATTTCTGGCCCTGAAGTACTTCCTCCACCAGTAAAGGGATTACCATGTCCTAGTGCAGGTGGACATTACTGCGGTAGCCTCTAATATGAATCGCCAGGGTGGCCTGCGTTGCAAGAACGCGCTGCAGGCTAGTGCAGCGCATTCTGCTCTAGGCTCAGGACAAGTTCCTGTCCCTCATGGCGATTAATATCCCCAGATATCTGTCCAGACAGAGCATACCGACGGGGGAGTAGAAACTCCACCCGAGGTAGTCAAATCTGGTAAAGATTTTATGAAACAGATGGACCTCTTCACCCCAACAGGCAGCGCAATGTCCACTCTATTTCTTTTGGAGTCACCCATCTTCCCCTGGGTCTGGATGTGATGAGCATATGTGGCCCAGAATGTGCCTGTATGCGTTTACTCCGGTTTCTGTGCTCCCAGGAGTTCTAGACAAATTTCGCCAACAAGTGACTTGCCTCTTTCTGATAGCGCTACGTTGGCTGAATTGAATATGGTTCTCAGAGATAATATCTCTCCTCGACGGCTCGCCTTGGGCGATACCGAGCAGGAGGGACCTTCTGTCTCAGGCACAGGGGACAATATTTCATCCCCGGCCAGAGATGTGGAATCTTCATGTTTGGCCCCTGAGGGGAACCAACAGAGGGACACAGGGCTTTCACCTGAAGTTATCGAGACTATTTTAAATGTTAGAGCTCCCTCTACTAGAGCAAGTTATACCAACAAATGGGGTGTCTTTGAAAGATGGTGTACTGCACACAATGCAGATCCAGTAAACTGCCAAACTGCTACAGTTCTGGACTTCCTGCAGGGAAAATTATTGACAGGTACATGCCCCGCCACTCTCAGGGTTTATGTAGCTGCTCTCACGGCTTGCCACGCTCTGATTGACAGGGTGCCTTTTGGGCAAGCATGTCCTGCTCTCTCGCTTCATTCGAGGAGCTAGGCGGCTTTAGCCTCCTTCTAGAACCAGGATCCCTTCATGGGACCTAGCAATAGTCCTAGAGGGCCTGGTTGAGACCCCCTTTGAACCGTTAGAGTCAGTTTCTGACAAGCTGTTAAATCGAGCGCAGCGTTAGTTCAGTCAGGCCACGTAGGCATAGTGCTGCGACCAGCTGACGCGGTCAGCTGTCAAATCGCTCCAATCATTACCATTCTCCTATTAGACATGGGACATATATACGTGGCATTGCTGCTCGGTAAGTATGCTCAAACTGCTCGCAAGCTTTGCGGTACCTGCCGCTTCCACCGGGGTGCCCTTTTTGCCCCCAGCAGCTGCTATTTCTCCCCAACTGCGGGCTCAAATCCTGTCAGGTATGACATTAAACTGTTTAAAATATTGCTATGCGCAGAAACTAACGAAAGAGGTCGTGGGGACATTTCTGTCATTCTTAAAGATACGAACCAAGACTCACCAGAAGTTAACCATGGCAGAATTTAACGTTGCTTTCACCGTGTTTAGAGATGTGTATCCAGACAGGAGAAAGGAATTAGATACCTATCTACCATTATTTCGGATCTCGCATGTCTTACGGAGGTACTCTTTTTTTTACAAATACCACAATCATTTTCATCTAAAGCAGCAATGTACTTTCAACTTTTTGCTGCGTTGCTAACGCTCAATTAAAGTGAAGTACACCTTTAATGTACAAAATAAATATGATTTCACACAAAAGTGCTCAAAATGCACAGAATAAGCATATCTAGTGTGTTTTAACAAGAATTGAAGTACGTCATGAAAGAAACATTATTTTAGTTATAACACAATGGATGACACAAGGCTTTTATTTATTTATTTTTATTTATTTTATGTTTATATATGTGAGTGTTGTACACCTTGCATGTTAACAAACTTTCAAGACTATCAAGTTTAACAATGACCAATTTTATAAACATTTATAGCTGTCTTTGTAAAGAGATACTCACTTTATATGTAGCTTCGAGCCGCTGCTGTGACGCTGTACAAACGCTCCAGTGTGAATTCTCGCGCGTCTCTGCAGCTGCAGTTCACGCTCACGCGCTGCTTCTGCTCTGCTGCCGCTTGCGGTGTTAACCCGGCGTAACGCGCTGCTTCTGCTCTGCTGCCGCTTGCGGCGTTAACCCGGCGTAACGCGCTGCTTCTGCTCTGCTGCCGCTTGCGGTGTTAACCCGGTGTAACGCGCTGCTTCTGCTCTGCTGCCGCTTGCGGTGTTAACCCGGCGTAACGCGCTGCTTCTGCTCTGCTGCCGCTTGCGGTGTGAACCCGGCGTAACGTGCTGCTTCCGCTCTGCTGCCGCTTGTGGTGTTTACCCGGTGTAACGCGCTGCTTCCGCTCTGCTGCCGCTTGCAGCGTGAACCCGGCGTAACGCGCTGCTTCCGCTCTGCTGCCGCTTGCAGCGTGAACCCGGCATAACGCGCTGCTTCCGCTCTGCTGTCGCTTGCGGTGTGAACCCGGCGTAACGCGCTGCTTCCGCTCTGCTGCCGCTTGCGGTGTTAACCCGGCGTAACGCGCTGCTTCCGCTCTGCTGCCGCTTGCGGTGTTAACCCGGCGTAACGCGCTGCTTCCGCTCTGCTGCCGCTTGCAGTGTGAACACGGCGTAACGCGCTGCTTCCGCTCTGCTGCCGCTTGCGGTGTGAACCCGGCGTAAGACCGCTCAACTCAGGACACTAGCGCTTCGGCGCCAGAACAGGTGAAGCCTGAAAGACAAACCCATCTTGCTATAATTCAACGAGAATGTTGCACTCCTTTTGCTGCTATATTTGAAGGGGTCTGCTGTTCATCCCTCAGCGAGGGAAGAACACCTCTCGCAAAAAAAAAAAAAGGGACTGCTGTTTTCTCCCGCTGGAGAGAACACCCTTTGCTGCTGTAACTGCAGGGGCCTGCTGTTCATTTCCCTGCAGGGGATGAACACCCCTCGCTACTTAAATTAAAAGAGGGGCCTGCTATTCTCTCCCTCCTTCTAGAGGGGAGAATACCCCTCTGATAGTCAGTAGGCTACATTAAGTATATCTTAATAACACTGTCTTTCTCTTTTGCAGGAATGGAACAAGTATGGTTTTGGGGGGTTCTACTTTGGGCAAGTAATCCTTCTCATTATGTTTGGGGGGTTAATGTTAAAGCTCTTGTATGTTCAATTAATTTTGGAGCAAGAACCCCCACAAGGAACCATACCGCCAAAGATAATTGTGTTCAATAAACTCAAGTAAATTGCCAAAGTGGTCCTGTCTGAAATCGAGCGCAGCGTTAGTTCAGTCAGGCCACGTAGGCATAGTGCTGCGACCAGCTGACGCGGTCAGCTGTCAAATCGCTCCAATCATTACCATTCTCCTATTAGACATGGGACATATATACGTGGCATTGCTGCTCGGTAAGTATGCTCAAACTGCTCGCAACCCTCCCTCCATCCCCATTATAAGCATGAGCATATTACTGTGCACCTTCTGGTTGTCATCTTCTTTTGTTTCAGATCACTACCTTAAAGTCAACAAGGCTTCAAGTCCCGGCTGGCATGGACCGCACTGCTGAGAGACACTCATCCTCATAACCAAGCTACAGTATAGACGTCCCACATATCTACATGATACCACGTTCGCTCTTAAAGACATTACTAGTGTCTTAATTGTCTGTATTTCCAAGCTGATGGTTCCGGGGGGTTAATGTTAAAGCTCTTGTATGTTCAATTAATTTTGGAGCAAGAACCCCCACAAGGAACCATACCGCCAAAGATAATTGTGTTCAATAAACTCAAGTAACTTGCCAAAGTGGTCCTGTCTGAACTCTAAAATGGTTTTTCTTATGGCTATAACTTCTCTCAAAATAATTGGGGATTTGCAGGCTCTGTCCATTGTGCCATCCTGCTTAGACTTTGCCCCAGGAATGGTGAAAGCTATTTTGCATCCTCATCCTGACTATCAGCCTAAGGTTCCTTTCTCAAACTTGCATCTGGTCACTCTTGAAGCCTTCTGCCCTCCGCCGTTCCCAACGCCGGATCAGGAGAGACTTCACAGACTGTGTCCAGTCCGTGCTCTTCAGACTTATGTCCACCACACCAGCCAGTGGCGTAAGTCAGAGCAACTGTTTTTGTCATGGTGGCCATAACAGGGGTGCAGCCGCTACGAAACAGACCACATCACTTTGGGTGAGAGATGCTATTGCCCTTGCTTATGAGGCGCGTGGTCATACTTCGCCAACAGGCATCATGACTCATTCCACAAGGGGAGTTGCCTCTTCTAGAGCTTTGGCAGGGGCGCCCCCTTACAAAATGTTTGTGATGCGGCAGGTTGGTCCTCTCCGCACACATTCATAAGGTTTTATAGTTTGGATGTTCATGTTACTCCGGACTCTCATGTCCTTGAGTCGACATCGCAAGCTAGTGTCTGAGACTCTCTGTGCTTGTGACACACTTCACAGCCAGGGGGTCCGGACACACAGTGCGGCGGCGTGGGTATTCTCGTTCCCATAGCGCTGAATAAAGCGCAGCTTAGAGTGTAGCCTTTGAAAGGGAACACCCCGGGTTACTTCACTGTAACCCTGTTCCCTGAAAAGGCGGGAACGAGAAGCTGCGCTTCTTTGCCGCACTGAGATGTCCCTGGACTGCTCTTCAGACAAAATATCTGCTGATGCACAGGTGGATCATCTAATTATAGCCTTGCTACGACGCATTCCAATGACGTCACGCAAGGCTATAAATATAGGTCAATTTTATTGACGTTGTTTTACACATATATTCACAGCTGGTCACAACTAAAAGACGTTCCCATAGCGCTGAATAAAGCGCAGCTTCTCGTTCCCGCCTTTTCAGGGAACAGGGTTACAGTGAAGTAACCCGGGGTGTTATCAGAACATGTTGAAGTAGAGCTCTCATTGTTGAGTAATTTATTAAATTAAATTATTAAAAAATATATATTATTTATTATTAATCATTTATTAATAATATTTTTTAACGCAAAATAATATTTTTTATAAGTTTTAAAATAAGTTTTTAAAGCACCGAAGACCACGATGAAAATGTTAAGGAAACACCAACAAGTGACGTACCTGTCTGGGACCACTTATTGTTCAATGTTTACTCTTCAGTGGTGTGCATCTGAAAGGTGAGTTTTTTGTTTGTTTGTTTGTTTATCTTAACATCCTGATCATATATGCATTATGAGCAGGCCTATTTGCAGCGCATTTCTCTATTTGCATGTGTTGTAAACTTTTGCAGTGCATGTGTTGTCAAACTAATGAAGAATTTTTCTTTATTTGCTGGTGTTTTTTCTATTTGCATGTGTTTTTTCTATTTGCATGTGTTTTCTTAATTTGCAGCACATTGAGCTCTCTCGGCCACCGTACAAGGTCTATAAAGGTACTAAAAACATATTTGAAACAGTTCATGTGAGTTCAGTGGTTCTATCTTGATATTATAAAGCGACAAGAATACCTTTTTGTGTGCCAAAAAAACAAAATAAAGACTTTTCAACAATATCTATATGGGCCGATTTCAAAACACTGCTTTGGAGCTTTACGAATCGAATCAGTGAATCGGAGCGCCAAAGTCACATGATTTCAGCAGTTTAGCCGTTTGATAGGAGATCCGAATCACTGATTCGAAACAAAAGATTTATAAAGCTCAGAAGCTTCATGAAGCAGTGTTTTGAAATTGATATACTAATCTTAATTGTTTTGTTTTTTTAGTATTTAATCATTTAGAAGTGATATATAATTGTTCATGAAGGCTGGAAATGAAAAATGCCTTACATTCAGGTGTGCAGAATTATTAAGCAGGTTTTCTTTTACAGACAAATTAGCCAAAAAACAAAAAACAAACAAAAAAAACTTTATTTTTAACTTGAATGCCCATGAGAAGGATGCAATACTAGAAATTGCAGAGTGAAGGCATGACCTTTGGACATCAAATTGCTCATTGGGTCAGAAAAACAGGTGGAAAAAGACACTGTTAACTGCAAAAGAATGAAGAATTAAGGTGAAGAATCAAGTGTGAAACCATCAGGAACCCTTAAGTCTCCAGAGCCACTATTTTTCCAAACTGCAAACTACCTGGAGTCTCCAGAAGTACAGGGTGTCAGGATCTCAGAGACTTAGGTTAGGTAGAGAATCCTAAAAATCCTCATAAGCTGAAGTGTTGTGAAATACATGAAGACTTCTTCTTTTTCAGTTAACATGTGTCTTTTTTCCACCTCTTTTTCTGAACCAGTGAGCAATTTGCTGTCCAAAGGTCATGTCTTAACTTTGCAGTTTCTATTATTGCAACCTTCTCATGGGCATTTAATAATTTTTGACTTTTCAGTCCAAGTTAAATCTCTCTCTCTCTCTCTCTCTCTTTTTTTGTGTGGCTAATTTATCTGTAAAAGAAAACCTGCATAATAATTATGCACACCTGAATATATATATATATATATATATATATATATATATATATATAAATTATTAAATACAAAATAAATAGTAGCTATTAAGATTAATGTGGTTTGGAATTGGTAAAATGTACTTGGAAAGTAATTGATCAAAAAATAATTATGCACGCACTATACAGTATGCACAATGTGGTCTTTAGTCCATATTTCCATTAATAACTACTTTTATTGTTTTGCATTATTTTATTATGTTGTATTGTGAATTTTGAAATGATTTTTGTATCAACATTAATATTCTCTTTTATACTTCCATCTGCATGATTGTAAATTATTTATTGAGTTAATCTTTTTCCAAATTTTTATTATTGTCTGTTTATAGGGTAAGTTTGTAACATCTGTCCAGGAACTTCATATTAAAAACTTGGACTGTAAAATCATCTTACCTGTTTATTTCACACAGGTATGACAATCTGATGGGGGATTTTGCACTGTCAAATCGTTTTCCTTAATAAGAATCTTCTTATTAGGGAAAATTAGGGAAAGTTACACTGAATTATTTAATGTAGTCACAAACATTTTTTGAATGCTGTACTGTTGACATGGTCTGACTACTGAGAAATTTTATGAAAAGTGACTTTCAGTTTGAAAATTATTAGGTATTGAGTATGATTAGCAGTGATGTCATGATAAAGATATAGGCAATAAGACAAACAAGTTGTCCAACACAATCCCCAACACTTTCAAAATCCAAATGTTAGCATGCATTTTAATTTACCATTAACTCTAGGGAAATTTACAATTGAGACCAAAGGACCAGATATGAGGAATTATTATTATTATTATTCAATAAATTCAATATTTCACATTAAAATAGAGTGAAAACCACACCGAAAAAAAATCTTTTCAGAATAGTGCCATCTGGTGGCGTTAAAAATAAAAACGTGTGTAAACCACCTGCTGTTTTTACAGGGTTTTTTATTCGCTTTGATACTATTTTATTTTCACAAGTAAGGTGCACATTTTCAAAACTCTTAGTACAAAACTCAAAACTGATTACACTTGTAACACAGCTATAGTCATTCTTTCAAAACCTGATCTCATGCTTTCATTCTAGCTGTACATATTTTCATTTTATAATCAAACACAAGATCATTGTGATATGTAATGAGAACATTTGGTTTAATCACAGAAACACAACAGTATGATCTTCTTTCAGTTTAGTACTTTTAACAATCAGTTCATGCAATAGCAAACAATGTAAGATTCATGTTTCAAATCACCCTTGATGCTGAAATAATTACAGTTACACAGACTACAGATGACACATTAGAAAATACACTTACATTACCTAAATTACATAACTGACATAAAATCCATAATGTTTGTAATAATATCTATTCAGTGTGTTATCAAAAGGTGTGAAGTATGACACAGTCATGAGGTTTCTGGCAATACAGTAAATGTTCTCACTGTACCATATGACTGAATCTATACTGTAGTCGATCTTTACAGATGAAGGGTGAGTTACAGTAATGTGGCAGTCTCTCTATACCATGGTAATGCCTCTAATCAGTCTGATGTTATACAGTCAGTCCCGTCACAGAGAACATTCTGCATTTTTACATTTTAAAATATAATTTCGTATGATTTATAAGCCATTTTCCTCATGGGGACCAAAAAAAAAAAGTCATGGTAAACCCTGCGTTGCGAACCAAATGTCCAAACCCAAAGGATGGTAATAGCAGTAATTTTAGACCTAGTGGGGACATTTGGTTCACAACGCAGGGTTCACCATGACCCCACACACTCCAATTACAGTTTTTTACAGACGCTAGGACACATTTCTCAATACTTAGGTCACTTTTGCAAAACTGTTCACACAGTGAGCACAACAGAAGTCTATGTGGGCTAAACTGAGGATCAGTTATCATTGCTTTGGCACAAAATGCATTCAATGACCATCTCTCAAATTTCATGAATTCTTTTCTCACTCAGACACAACAAACGGCAAAACTCGGTGTACCTACAGGCCAGTTTGCACATGCTTACATAGTTTTCAAAACTGTTTAACTTATATTCAAAACAATAACGTAATACAAAACTGAGTAAGACAGCAATTTGCTACATTCCTACAGTAATATTTTGATGAAATATATTTTAAATCTTAAAATTAAATGCTATAAAAACAATTGGACAATTGGACCAGCCACAGCTGATTCTCATTGTAGATGAACATCAGTGGAAGGTGTGTATACAAATCCTTGTATTTTGGATTACTCAGTGCAAAAGAATAAAAATAAATAAACAACATAAATATTGACGATTTCTGCATCATGTCTGATTCATTCCAGTAACACATATTGCAGTGAATTATAAACAGAGATGTGTCCTTGTTTTACACAAGAAAACATTGCATAATGCTACATGTTGTTTGTGTTTTTTAGGTCATTGTTTTATGAGTGACAAAATGTGTTTGTCAGGTGAAACCTTTGCTAAAGTTCCGGAAGAATGAGTTGATTTGAGACATGAATGAAATGTTTTGGTAGATTTAGTGCATTTTGAATGTGAAATTAACTCCTGTGCCAAGATGAAAGCTGGTTAGGAGAACTGTGTGAAGAGTTTTGAAAAAGTGACCTAAGTATTGAGAAATGTGTCCTAGTGATTGTAAAAAAAAAAAACATAATAAACGTAGAAAATTTCCACATATGGGCTGTGAGTCAGAAGAATAGGGAGCGAACAGACGTGTAAATCTCACAAGCTTGAAGAAGTCTTTCAAATCATTTGATGTTTAGAAGGATAAATATTGATGAATAACTTGATTAACAACCACTCAAAGGATAGTCTATACATTGAAGCGGCAGTGGATTCAAGAATCCCTTCAGTCCATACAGTATCTCTGTGTCCCTCCCACCCCAGTGAACGATACTGCAGTCAAAAGCGGCTCATATGATGATTTTTATTTAGTTATGTTTTTTGACATCTGGCCGGTTTTACTCGGCTCTTCTTGTTGGTCTTCGTCTCAGCAGTTTTAAAAAACTGATGCATTTGCCCAATCTGGAAAAAAGTTTAAAAAAAAAGTTATTGACCATCAGTTGTGAAAAGCTTGCATGCTGCATTTCATCACACGACTTTAGATCTTTACTGTACCTCATTTTCATTTAAAAAATCATATCAACAACAAATAAATGATTCATTCAAGAATGCCAGAAGTATTTTTGCATTATTCACCACTTCCAGCTGTTCGACGGGGTCCATAACTCTGGAGGAGCTCCCAGAACCTCCGGCCCTATCCAGGATTCCACTGATTGAGTTTGTGATCATCGCGAACTCCTGATCTACTTCTGCTTCTCTGGCCCGTCTCTCCTGGAGTTCTCCTGGATTCCTGCAGAACACATGAATAGTGTGTAATCTGATGAGACAGAACTGCACAGAAGACAGAGGTGCAGAGTGACGTGTATGGAAATGTATGTGTGTGTTTGTGTGTATTTACAGCTCTTTGTTTCTTCAGTTAGCCTTTGAAGTTGAGCTCTTTTCTCTTCAAGTGTTCTTTGTAAGTCCTGGATTGCAAGTTCTTTTTCTCGTTCCTGCCGCATCAGTTCCTCCATCCCTGTTCTTTAGTTTAAATGGCATTAAATAAGGGGGAAAAAGAGAGAGAAAAATGTATCATTACTGTAGATATTAAAACAAGGGGATAATGTACAATTTCAAGAAATGAATCCGTTTTGTCTTCAAACATAAAAAAAAAAAAATTCAATATATTTATGCAGATATTATCTGCACCCTTTAAGCACTTAAATGGTACATATTACAACTTTTTTAAAGAGCTGTCCCAGTGACAGCTTTTGTAGTGTAGTGTTTTCAGTGTAGCTTAAATGGTATCACGTAGCCTGTTGAATTGGGTTAGAATAAAGTGTTGTGCTCCTAACAGGTTTAATGAAATGTATAATAAAAACGAACTCTGAACGTTTAAATATAACGTACAATAAAACAAGAACAACAAAAAACTGTAAAGTAAACAAATGTTTCAAGCAGATTAAAGTGCAAAAGAACTATAAAGAACAATAGGTAACACTTTACAAAAAGGTCCCATTAGTTCACGTTAGTTAATAATTAGGCTAACATTAACTAACAATACACAATTCATGTAAAATAGTTAATTTTCTGCCCAAAACCATATTTTGCTAAATAAACACAAACTCTACACTTCAAAATGCTAAAAACCTTTTTCACATACTAAAAACTATATCAAACACCTGATTCAAAATCGAGTCGTTCTGTCAAACACTAGCACTAGTTTTCTATCCAACATGACAGCCTGGTCTCATTGTTAATACGTAGTAATTCTGACCCGTTTGGCTTGCGATAGGAGCATGGCATGATCCCCAGTCATAGGCGTAATTTACGGGTGGGACGGGTGGGACATGTCCCGACCACTTTTTCAAAGGGTCGATATTGTCCCGACCACTTTTTGAAACCTCTCGTGGCACGGCTATGTAATACAAAAGAAACACCTCTAGTTGATTATCAATTTGAGTTAATAATAGGCGATCTGGCGCTAGAATGTGTTGTTTTTGAAATCATGTTGAGTGCTCGTTGTCGCTGCTATCAGAGGCGCAACAGTGTTCTTTTGGCGCTCGTGCACACTGCGCAGTGTTCACACGGACGAGCGCTTCAATCTATCGCTCTGTTGCAGAGACTCTCTATTCGTTAGGCTGAAATCACAAAACAAAATAGCTACACATAAACGTATCCCTGCTCTTGATATACAATCTTAATGAACATCTTTGGTTTTAATGAGGAAAAAAAAAATCATACATGGTTGGGGTTAGAACCCAGAACCTCTTGCATGCTAAACGAAAATGCCACCGCCAGTCCACCAGGACAATCTAATATTAACTAATATACATACTCTCGGGATTACATACACATTCCTGTCCCACCCACTTTTTAAAACAAAGTTACGCCACTGTCCCCAGTTGATCCGTAACACCGGCGGTGCCGGCGGGAGAGGACAGTTCTTCTTCAGACAGTAATTGAGAGGAAATAAAAGGGTAAATAGGCTGTCAAATAGTGATGGGATTTATAGCTCTTTGAGGGGATCCGGATCTTCGCGATCCGTTCCTTTCAAAGAGCCGTTCAAAAGAACGGCTCTTTTTAAATATTTAGTCAGTTTTAAGAAGCCAGCTTGGGGGCTCAGTTTATCCTGGAAATAATCACTGGGAGGAATGATGAGGTGAGATTTGTAGTCAAATAATTAAAACTCGGATATCACACACCAATATCTGAGTTTGAATTATTCTGAAATATTGATTATTACCTCATTTGTCATGTGTGGACTATATTCCATAGGGTTGCACAAATCCCTCTGCTTAGACAGTGACATCACTATTTTAGATTTACCTTTAGTACAAAGTGTGTGTGTGTGTGTGTGTGTGTGTGTGTGTGTGTGTGTGTGTGTGTGTGTGTAAAGCTACGTTGACTTATGTTATTCATACAATACCTACTCACAAATAAACATCAAAAACAAAGCCGGCTGCAATGAATTTCTGTGCAAAACAGCTTTTACTACAAACACTTCCACACAAGAACATTGTTATCACACAAGAACATTTTGATAGAAAACAAAAAATATTTAAAGTAGATAAAATTAGAATAAATAAAATGGAAATGTCTACATACTACATACTATTACTACTGTAAACTTTGCAAATAGGACATCAGCCCCTTCAAGTCAATGAACAATAACAAAGTGGGCTGCAATGAATGTCTGTGCAAAACAGCTTTTAGTGAAAAATTTCAATACAAGAACAGTATCACAAAAGAACATTTTTAATGTTTTTAAAAGAACAAGTTTTAAATGAACACAAAATGCAATGTAAATAAATACAAAGCATGTGACGGCAGCGTGCACACGTCATGGCTCCGCTCCTACCCAATGACAGAGGAACGCAATATGGCGTTCGGAAGAGCTCTTTAATAAGACGTTGCAACATGCACTCGTCTCACTGAACGTCACGTCTGCGTCTGCCGAACGTGACGTCTGCGTCTGCCTAACGTGACGTCTGCGTCTGCCGAACGTGACGTCTGCGTCTGCCACATTACAGTTCGACTGCCTGGACGTGACGTCTACGTGACGTCTGCGTTTGCTGCAAGGGTTTCCAGCACATTCCATACACTAATTTGAGCTTTATTGTACCTATTCATTCTCTATTATTGTTTACACTTATCCTCAATTATGTTTAATTAGCAATTAAGTGCTTTTTACCTTTCTTATGTATAGCTTTTTATTCCAAAAAGTAAACATTTATACAAATGATATAAAAAATTCTGTATGCAATTGCTTCTTGTCCACATATCCACGGATACTTTGAAGAAATCATAAAAAAGTTGTTCTAGCATGTATTCACCACTAGGAGTCTCTAGACCAACACCAAAAGAACGAATGTTTAAACACTGCTATATTATTGATATTTTGGGCTAATTTTACTAACATAAACAATATTTGCAATCTTTTATTTTGGAGTTGTAATATTTAGTTTTATAGTTTCGCCAAAGTGATTGACAGGCGATCTGTTAGAATACTATAAAACATTTACACCTCAAAAGACAAAAGCGAGCACATTTTATTATTATTTTTTGTTTTTATTTATTTATTTATTTAGCTTAAATGTTTTTGAAGATGCATAAAAACATTTATTTGTATCAACAGGTGCAGAAAACCCGGTGTTCTATCGATTTGTCCTACCCTGTCAGATTTTCCCCATCTCCCACTAAAACAGTGGGTAGTACAATTCGACAACGAAAAATGCTACTGTAAAGTTATGGTTTATTAACGTCAACACCTACCACAACCCAAAACATACCCTTACAGAAATGCAAATACAATAATTATGTGTTATATTTGCGGTTGTAGCTAGAAGGTGTACAGGTACATGGAACCAACAATAAATATTTTTTTATACCAATTGAATAAAAAAAAATAATAATAATAAAAATTATTTGTTAATAAACTAGTGTTTTCTGATTGTCACAAAGATGAATTTGACGATCTTGACTCATCTCCTCAACTGGACGCCCTTTAGATAAAAATGCTTCTTTACAGATTACATAGGCTCAGGGGCGCAGTTAAGAGTTTTAAGGGGGGTATGCAGGACATAATTTGGGGCCCTCTCCTTCCAGATGAATGTTTTCTTCTTCTTCTTTTGGCGTTTAGTTAGAAATTGAAATAATTTATTAGTTAACATTTACATTATTTCAAGTAGGCCTAACATCCTCTCCACCACCGAAACGCGATTGATTTTAACTTTGAGCATTCAGAGCATCATAATTCAAACGTGCTTTCACTTTGGCTGGAGCTGTGCCATGAGACAGACGCGCTTAGTGTTTTTCACATTTCACAACTATTCAATGTTCTCAAAGTGTGTTTATTTGAGGTTTCAGACATTCAAATATACATTAAAATGAATGCATTTTAATACCACGAGGGCACCTACATAGGCTATTTTATTTATCAAAAATATATATAAACGTTAAGCCAAAACTAATTAATTTAAAGCTAAACTGAAACAGAAACCAGCGTTATAATTTGGCACAAATCCAAATGTTTCCATATTCACGGTGTATTTGGATGCTAAACTATATTTATTATTTAAACGCTTTGATTACACAGACTTAAAATGAGTAGTGTAACTTTTTACATTTAGTTGACTGCATGTTATTTTGGCAATTAACAGGCTAATGTCAAGTTACTAGAATGTTGTGCGCGAGGCGCCGGCGCAATCACTTGAATTTTCTTATAAAAGCGGAAAAAACTTAAAATAATCAGACATTTATGGTCACATTTATTTATACGAATCTGGTTAAAACACTGCTTGTAAAATAAAGAAAACAAAAATATTTTTCTGCCGTTTCCTTTCCTTGAAACCGAAACTTTTTCCCTTTCATTTTGTTAATATGTTAATCATTTAAGTAAAATCAATTTTGCGTGACATAGGCTATTTATTCCTTTTTATATGATTTAATCTTATTTTTTCTCCGTTCACAGAAGCGTGTTTTGTTGTTTATTCTGCTATTTGTTCATGAAGGCTAAAACGCCTGGGATTTTATTAATTGGTCACAGGCATTTATCCATTCTAATTTCGTTTAATTCGAATTTAATAAACTTGTCGGTTAATGAAAAGATCACGTCTGAATGTCAGGGGAAAAAACCCGGAAATTATAATGACAAGTCAATATTTAAAAAAAAAAATGTTTTGTTTGTTTTATATATATAGGCTATATATATATATATATATATATATATATATATATATATATATATATATATATATATATATGTGTGTGTGTGTGTGTGTGTGTGTGTGTGTGTGTTTCAGGTTTATTTCGATTAGCACAAATGTTTTTAATAGTTTTTGTTAGTTAACTATAACAACCCTGCCTGGGCAAAACATCCACAGAACTGCATTACAGTCAGTTTTCCTGCTGTTTAAGCCACGGATATTTAGAAATATTTACGAATTATTTAATTCCGTCTGGGACACAATCTCCGGGAGTCTCAGACTCATCGAGGCCAATAAACCTACAGCTATTGTTGAAAACATTATTACTTTTAAGAATAATAAATGTTGGAATTTGGAAAATAGCCTAATAATGTGCCTCTTTTGAGGTATTGTCTCCACTTTCATTTATCAATTTTATTTCGATAATAGGGTGTTTAAACGACGCAAAACACTCACTTCCACATATTTGACAATCAAAATATATCATATAATTCATGATATAGTAAACAAGTTAGGCCTATATTCGATATTTTGAATAAAAAGGAACAATAAAATAAACGCGATACATCTGCCTGTGTGGCTAAATGACGCGTCGTCATTTAGGCCTACTTAGCCTAATACGTTCTTAAATAAATAAATAAATGTTCTTAATTTATCACGCTGGTGGCTACAATAGCCAATATATAGCCCACAGAATATTCCCCAGCCAACACAACCAAATTCTGTTTTCGGTTTTGCACCCACCCACAAAATCTTCTCACTGCATATAATAAGAGTTTGTTTTTGATTTGAATTATTTCGTTTTAAAGTAGTAATTTAAAGTATTTTATAGATATTTTTACTATCTATGAGGCAACTATTCACTTAGTCTCGGTTTATTTTTGTGAAGCCTTCCTTCTTAAGCCAGAGACGTGAAATGCGCATTCTGTTTGTTTGTTTTTTATATTATTTATTTATTTATTTATTTTAATCAATAGCGCACATTTATCTAGTATGGTAAAATGCATGACGTGTTTTTTTCATAAATAGTATTTTATGCAAGTCGTGTTGATTTGTGAAGAAGGCTAAATTCAAACATGTGCTCATTGCGCTTCCTGCGGCTGGCCGCTCGGCTGTTCTTTTAAAAAAAAAAAAAAAAAAAAAAAAAAAAAAATGATTTTAACAAACATAGAATGTTCCCAAAATATTTCTAAATTAACTAAAGAAACGAAATGAAATTGACCACCTTGCCATTAAAAAACAAAACTGAAATATTGTAATGGCTGCACATCAGCTGTGTTTGGGAAAGAGAGAGAGAAAACAGACTCAGCTAAAATATAGTCCGATTATGGTTATGGATAAAAATCCCAGAAAATATCGAGATATCATTTTTGTCTCTATCGCACACCTTTATATAGCCTATTTAATTAATCTTTGCTTGTTTGGTACACAATCCACTGATCATAAAGCTTAAAAAAAATTATCTTAGGTTTTCTCAACGATATCTGGTTGTCCTGCATCTTCAATAAACAAGTTAAAGTTAGTCCATAATGCAGCTGCTAGAATTCTTGCCAGTAGTTTTTATTTCTATTCATGACTTATTTGTTAACTTATCTGTTTTCTTTTCTTCTTGTGGCTACTGAAACTATTTATTTATTTATTTACATACTTGTATAAGCACCCAATCATTTATTTCTGTTGTCGGATAAAATGAATTAAACATGGACCAAGGATGCCATCTATTGGTGAGCGAGTGCCAGCGTCGTTGTTTAGCTCTATTTCCATTTCACGCATCCATTAACGATTCATTTCACGCAACGATAAGGATCGAGGACACCACAAATAAATAAATAAACAAACAAATAAAATTGGTGAATCATTTATATAAGGTTTTACTTATTTATATATTGAAGGGGCGGGGTCTGGTTAATATTGTTATTAGCTTATAATATTGTTACAATTTAAAATAATGGTTTTCTATTTTAATATACTTTATATTTATTTCTGAATGCAAAGCTGAGTTCTCAGCATCATTACTCCAGTCTTCTTTGACGCATGATCCTTCAATGTCAACGTCGGAAAAAATCGTGCTGCTTAATATTTTTCTGTGATATTTTTACAGGATTGATTGATGAATACTGGCAGATTATTATTCAAAATATAGAAATCTTTTCAATTTAACATTATTGCTGAATAAAAGTTAACATTTTCCTTTTTTAAAAGAAAGGAAAACATGATAAAATAATATTAGAATCCTAATTTATATTTTAAATGTAAAATATAAGAAGAGAGGTGCTTTAAACTGAACATTAATCAGGCATAATGCATTTTTCCATGTATTTTATTATAATTTTACAGCAACAGTCTCAGATCTAGCAGCTGATTGCGATCGATGGGTTGGCCATCAAGCGTGTAAGCTACATTAAAAATGTAAAAACATAAAAACACAATAACCCCCAAATGTAAAAAATTTCAAAACGGATTTCATAAAAATAAATGACATGAGTATTCCTATAAGCAACACAAACTTTGCCAAAACATTGCTTTTAGGCTTTATACTTTTTATGTTATCTTTATACTTTTACAATTTAAAAAAGTAAAAAAAAAAATGTCTAAATTGTTAAATATTAATTTATGTATATTTTGTATGCACATAATTAATGTATAGAGTTTGCGGAAAAAGTTGCACTAAAAACTGACAAAAAAAAAAGAAAAAAAGTCAGACGCAGACGTCACGTTACAAGTCAGACGGAGATGTCACGTCCATTGAGAGCAGTGAATGAAGTGCAGGTAAATTGTGCATTGGTATGAGGTGTCGTTTCTCTATTTACGATGCTAACTAAGCAATCAGTCGTGTCGATCGTCGCGTACCTTGCCGTGAGCAGAAGCCGTGACCAATGACGTGTGATAAGAAGCGTGACACTTTCGTCGCCCCCCTTCTCGCCTGAGAAACCGTGTGAGAAGCTACGTGAGAAGCTACGTGACGTCTGCGCCGTGACGTCTGAAGTAAGTTTTGCCAGGTGTTATTTTGTAAGTTGTCTGAAGTTCTGTAAATTAGTGTTTTTGCTTTGTTTTGAGCAAAAAGAAAACACATTTAACGCACCTCAAAATCGCTGAATATTTCTCCATTCCTAATTTTGTTTAAATATGTTGACGAAAACATGACCTAACGTACACTATTAGCCAATCAACTGACATTAAAAGATGTGCTATTGCTTAACTTGAAAATGCCTGGGCTTAATGTCCTAAAATGACAACCAGAGACAACTAATCAACACATTTCTCCTGTCATAAACACTACTGCTAAGATAATGACAGCATTATCCAAGTAAAACATATTGTTACAGAGTTTTGTCCCCCATAGAAATCCTTTATAAAACAAAACAAAACAAACAAGCAAAAAAAAAAAAAATGCATGATGCACAGTTAAATTAAAAGACCAAATTCGAAATTAAAAGATTAATTCAGAGTGCAAGCTATGGCCTATTATCAAACGCTTTAATCATGTATTTTAATAGAAATTATAATATTGTAAGCTATAGCCTATATACCGGAAAAAAGAAATGCACATGCAGAACAAACTGTCATAGGCTATTAGTTAAGACAGCATATAAAAATAATTATTCTTGGGATAAGCATTTCTCATATGTCAATGTACAGTAAAACTATATTGTCAGAACATGGTTAAAGAAATTTAATGGTTATAGTTCAAAAGTATAAGTATGGAAACAGATAAGCTTAAAAATAAGGAAAATAAGCTTAAAATATTCCTTATCCTGTGGCTCCCTCTATTGGACAACATTTTCAGGCGAACCTCTTTCAGATGAAATGCTGATCGTTAAGAAATTGCTTAGCTTTCCGAGCATCAATAACTGTATTTGGCTTCGATGAGTCTGAGACTCCCGGCCTGAGATTGTGTCCCAGATGGCAATAAATAGTTCGTGAATTTGTAAATATTCATGGCTTAAACAGCTGTAAAATTGACTGTACTGCAGTTGTGGATGTTTTTCCCAGGCAGGGTTATTATAGTTAACTAAGAAAAAATAAAACTAGCTATTAAACATTTATGCTAATCGAAATAAACCTGAATATAAGAAAAAAAAAATATTAGTTAAAAAAAACTTAAACTAAACGAAAACTAAATGTTGCCTTGTCGATGCCATTTCGTTTCCTCCCCTGACTTTCAACCGACGAGATCATTATCTTTTCATTAACCGACAAGGTAAAATAAAATTAGAATTAAACGAAATTACAATGAATACGTGTCTGTGACCCATTAATAAAATCCCAGGGGTTTAATTAGTTTTAGCCTATATGAACAAATAGCAGAATAAACAACAGAACATGAGGATTCATCATCATCATCGGGCAGCAGCACTTCTGAATGGAGAAATCCTATAAAAGGAATAAATAACCTCTGCGCGAAATTTATTTCACCTAAATAATAAACATTAACAAAATGAAAGGAACAAACTGCGACAAGTAAGTTATTTGAGTTTCGGTTCATTTTTGAGAAGTCCACAGAAAGGAAATTCTTTTTGCTTTCTTTATTTTACAAGCATTTTTTTTTCTTGTGAAATAATAGGCCTATTTAACCCTTCACAGATTCGAAATGTTACATAAATGTGACCATAAATGTCTGAGTATTTTATTTTTTTCCCGCTTTTATAAGAAAATGCAAGTGATCGCGTCGGCGCCTCACGCACACACAACATTATTTATTTTTTTATGACTGAGCACTGTTCTTAATTCACTTACCCAGCAACATCACCTAAAATATAACTAAAGCTTAAATATAATAATTCAATTTATTGCATTAGACAAATCGAATGCAAGCACATGAGAACAAATAAATAAGTCTAGGCCTACTAATAATAATTAATGCAACACATCTCAAACGAGCGTGTATAACCATGCAATATATTTGTTTATTTCGTTGTGCTAACCTTAATGTTTTTTATGCCATTGCAGCACTTTTACATTATTTTTCTACGTAAACATGCGCTTAAAAAACAAAAAAACAAAAACCTGTTTGACCGTTGAGCTCGTCTCTGCTGTTTTATTTGTTTAGCTGCTTCAAGCCAAGCGCGCACTTGCAGTGTTACCATGGCCACTTATATGCATTTTTGGGCTTGTTATTTTATTATTATTATTATTATTATTATTAGCGTATTATTATTATTATTATTTTCCATATTAAGAAGTGAAAGCCTTAGTTCAGCTGGAATGGCCGGTGTGTCCTTTAAACGGAGAAAAGTCAGCAAATGCGGTGCTTGCGCAACAGAGGTGGCCGGAGGAATGGCCAAGCTTCATTCAGAGAGACAGATTTGTAATGCTTCCTACATTTATGAACATTTACACCTTAATTAAAGCTTCCTTTGGACAAAATAAGAATAAAGCTAAAATATTATTATCAATGTTATCCACACATACATTATCCAGACGCTAATCCACACGTACGTTATCCAGGCGTTTATCCACACGTACGTTATCCAGACGTTTATCCACACGTACGTTATCCAGACGCAAAGTAAAAAATATACTTTCTCAACTACGTCGCCGCCATCGCCGCCGCGCACTTTGAGCGCAGCTCCAACACGTGACCGTGACGTTTAACGTCTCATATCTGACGTCTGACGCCTGAATACTATGGGATTTTGGCCAGACGGCTGGCGTGCGTATACACGTTAGTTCTCCTCTCAGTTTGCTTAGCAATCATCACATTTTGTTGAAGTCACCCCTCATACATTGGCTCACACACTGCACTGAGCCGTGTGAGGACCGTGTTCTGATACGTGTTAGCGAAAAAATAAATAAATAACTTCACTGCTACACGTGAATCACGCGTGAACGTCTGACTGGACACTTCACTGCCACACGTGATTTACGTGACGTCTGCGTGACGTCTACGCCTCGTCTGCGTCTTAAAATGAATGGATTTAATAGCAAAAAATTAAGACGTCAGTGAGACGTTCAGTGAGACGAGTGCATGTTGCAAAGTTATATTATTGACCCTCGTCGGAACGCCATAAACGCAGGGTTTTTTTTCCACTGGAGTACTCACGTAAAGGATGCGTGCACAACTAATAACTAATATCATCACGCTATAAAGGGTTGGCCTGCGCTGGGTGCGCCCCTCCCCCTATAACTGTTCTGTCTCGCGGAGGAGCTCATTTGTGTGCATCTGTGTGAAACACGCATAGGAAAAAAGAACGACAGAAAGAACGGCTCCCCTCCAGCCGCGACTCGGCTCCCATCGTTCATGTTTATGAGCCGTTCAAAAGAATGGGTTCGTTCGCGAACGTCACAACTCTACTGTCAAAGCTATTTTATTCAAAAACATCGGATGAAGTGATTATTTTCTCTTTGATACAGACGATGCTGAGTAATTAGTCATAAAAAAGTTAGATTTACTGTTATGGGTTTTGCTCAATGTGTAGGCCTATTCGTCGTATTTTGGTGACTTTGTTGTAAATAATTTAAAAATATTCCAATAAATAAATGGTGTTGAAGAAGAATATTTTAATCAGTTAGTTTTTTTTTCATTGAACCGAAGAGAAACGTTGAGCATAATGGCGCAGTCTCCATGCTACACTAATAATAGTGGTAAGGGTTTCTTCTGCGTAACATTACATATATCCTTTAAGTAAAATTTTGGCTGCATTATTTGTCAGACGTTATTTTGACGACTTTTTTTTTTTTTTTTTTGCAGTAGGCTAAGTCTTTCTTCAAAGTGAATTTCGTTTCGTAAAATTGTATCTTAATTGTAAGCAATGTTTCATCAACCAATTGCCTGGATTTAATAAATAAGGAGCAAATATAGCAGACAATCAGTGTATAGGCTGCTTGCCTCACAGACATGAGAAATATATCTTTATAAAGGTTGAAATGTCTACTTTTAAACGAAATCATTCAAAACGAAAAGAACTTGGCTACTCTCTGATTATGTAATCCGAATGAAACGTGCATTCTCTCAGGCGCGTCCACATGCGGAGCTGATGAGAGTCGGTGTCAGCTTCATCTCTGCAGTTGACAATGATTCAGAAAACATTAGTTTATTAATAAACAATTAAAATGTCTCCTTGCTGTTTTTTTGTCAAATTCATAATCATTTATGGCAAGCTTTACGCTTGAGTGCTGTGTCATTAGTTGTAGTTTATTCTCTCCAGTAGGCTATTTAAGAAATTAAATATAAATGTGATTAGTCAACTAATGGCATTCACATATTTTCGATTCAGCATGCTAAGATGGCAGCGGCCTCATTTTCGCTTCAAAAATGCTCTTCAGAAGTCTTACAGTCTGAATTCAAGCCATTTCAATTTTTAAATGAAAACAATTCGGCTGCGCTGAAGCGCTGCAGCGTGACGTCATAGTATGCGTTCTACTGGTGACGTCACAATACTAGAGCTTATAAAATCCGGTGCTGTGTTTACTGAGTGATCAATCTATTGACTCGTTGCAGTTTGTATCAGTCTATAGCTTTTGATCGGTGTGCAATTTGAATCAAGTGTACGATTAACTATCAGTATCTGATTGTGAATCTGCATTTTCATTCAGTGTACGATTTTTGTTCAGTGTACATTTTTGATCAGCGTACGGTTTCAGATCATAAAATTTTACTTCATTGTAGGATTTTGGATCAGGATACCTATTTAGATAAAAAAAAAATGTACAGCAATAAGTTTCGCCGGCTCAGGCCCCTGGCTTCTGCCAGTCCTGCTCAGACGGTGCAACCTTTGTTGCCTGAACTGCGTCCACATCCACCACCTAAGAGAACCACTGAAGGCATTGTGTCGATGTGTGCTGCAGAAACACCAAGACTGCGTCCACATCCGCCGCCTAAGAGAACCACTGAAGACATTGCGACGGTGTGGGTAAGAAGGCTTTTTTTTTTTTCAAGCCTCATCAGTCATTATTAATATTAAGCTTGCATTCAAGTGTTAAGCATAGTATTAATGTGTTTTCTTTTTCATATTGATCATCAACAGGAGTTTCAATACAACAATAAGACCTCTTTCAAGCTTCCTCCGATCTTTGGCCCTTCCCAAGCCAGAGGTGAGCTAGTCGAACAATCTCAAACCAGTTGCTACATTTGAATTCAAAACATATCACTTAAATATGGAGTAAACATGAGTTCCTTCATGAAAACCATATTAACATGAAATAAATGTGATCTTTTATGCAGGACTGTGTCCATACCAACAAGTTCAGGGGGTGAGGAAGCCTGTAGTGGCATACGGCATCAGCACCGTGCAATTCGAGGCAGATCTTTTCAGACAAAAGAGTCGCAGTGAAGTAAGTGAATTTTGTATATTTTGATTGTTCCAGTTCAAATGAATATGATATTTTGAAATGTGAAATTTCTACCTCTTGAAAATTGTGTGGATTTGGTGTTTCAATTGTGTGTGTAGCATCTGTACTTTTCTAACCTCTCTCTTTCTTTCACAGTTTCTTGAACGGGAGAAAAGAAAAGAGGCCCTTTGTCCTCAGCGCCAACATCCATCTCAGGAGAAAAGTGCTTCCCTCAAAAGAGAGCTGAAAGCCACAAAGTAATTCATTTTACATCATTGTTAAATGTTTATTTGTAAGTAATCCAGTTTCATTTTGTATAGCTCTGATTGCCAGACACTGATTTTCATTTCATCATGTTTCAGGGCTCCGAATGCAAACAGGGTACAGCTGAAAGGTAAAGAACCTGAAGCTCTTGAAAGGTCAGCACAATAGTAATGGCGTGCCAGTGAGCACAACTGATGTTTTTCTATTTATGTAGAGCAACAGTACAACAGTGCTGCTTCTGATAACATTATTCATAGCCATCTCTGTTACTGTAATCTGTTTCAGAAAAGTCTCTGAGCCTAAAATAAAAAGGGAAGAGATGGTTCTGACAGAACCTGAAGAGCCAGAGGAAGGGAACAGCAACCCTGAGGAGATGGATCTGACAGAAACTGAGGACTCTGAGGAGATGGATCTGACAGAACCTGACGACTCTGAGGTGATGGACTGTGGGATGGACCTTGAAGTATATTTGTGGCATCACAAGAACGACGTGGATGAGTTTGATGAAAACATGGAGGTCATCAAGTGCTATCAGTATAAAATTGAAAAGATGTAAGTTTCTTGTGCAGAACCATGGGTTTGATTTCTTCACACTGTCTGAACTGAAGACAGTAACAGCGTTTGACCCTCTTTTTGCTTTGTGTGTTTTTGTGCAGGAAAGAGAAGGAAGACCGCATTAAAGAAGAGATTGCGAAGATTGATACCCTTATTAAAGAAAGTCAAGAGGAACTAAAAACAATTCAAGCCATACATAAGAAAAATCTAGACAATAAAAGCGTCGTCTCTTCGAAAGTAAGTGCACAACGATCTAAACCATATAAAGCCGACACAGCATCACACACATCTAAATGTAATAAAACACTGTATGGCTGATCTGTCACATGTCATCTCATCATTTTGCTTTTGTCTCACCAGATCGAACAGATATCTGAGAAGTTGGCTAAAGTTTACGGGAAGAGCTACGGCCATTTCGGCTGCCCTGAATTTTTATTCTTAATGTTGAACGAATTCGAAGACTGGAGTTTTGACTTGGAAGAAATCACGCCAGCTGAGACACTCCACAAACAAGAAATGGAGTTTTGGAAAGACTATTATAAAAAGTAAGATATAAAAATACATATCTTCATGACAGAAAGCGATAAAGCTACAGTGATGATCATCAGTGGCTATAGTATTTTTATGGCTTGAGTGACCTCTTAATAATCTCACTCTTGCTTTCTCTCTTTCACAGTGTCAGAGTTAAGGAACAAGCTGAATTAGATGCACTGAAAGAGGAACGGTGGCAGAGAAGACGAGAGCAAGCTCTGGAGAGAGCTCTTGCTCCTCCAGTGAAAATAGTAAGTGGCACAGAGAACTGGCATTACATGCCCTGTACTTTTTTCATCAAATACTGTAAAATGGTAAATTGTGACATTGTAAATATTGTAATATTTAAAATTGTGTGATGCTAACTTAAAAATCACATCTCTATTGCAGAGCGGAAAAAAGCTGATGCCATGCAGCCCGCCTCCAAAAAAAGGTTGTAAAGAAAGTGGAAACTAAGAAACAAGAGTGAAAACCGACGAGGCGTGATAAAAGGAGATGGAAGGATGAGAATGTAAAGGTCTGGTTCCCAAAACACACTGCCATCCAGCCCTCTTCCGCGATACCCTCGGTGGACGGCTCTAAACTCCTCCGCTGCCTGGTGGATGCGAAGGCCCCTCTGGCTTCAGGGAGCTGGCAGGAGTCCCCCGTTCCCTGCTCCTCCCCATCATGGCGGACGACAGCAGGCACAAGGCGGCGACTCCTCCGCTCCCTCGCGGCGACCCAGGTGGACGGCAGTGAGTTCGTCCGTCCCCCCGGAAAGTTACTCCAGCCCACCGCCTTGAGCGTCCATGGCGGCGAACTCTGCTCAGTAGTGCTTGCTGGCGTCGCGGATTTCACACAGCGACAAGGGCTGTTTGGCAGTGCGTTCCTCCTTCCTCTCGGCTTTCGTCCCCAGTGTATAAAGTCTAGGGAGGAAGGAAGTGGGAATCGGCGAACGTTCAACTTGGCCTGTTTCACACTGCAAGCGTAAGCGGTGCGTGAGCAGCGCATATTTTTTTCGGCGCCCATGTTAACCAATGGATGCATTCACACATGCAGCAAGAGCAGCACGTAAGCGTCAAGCAGGAGCAGCGTGTAAGCAGCAGTGAAGCGGGGCTTTCGGCGCCGAGTCTATTTTTGCTGCGCTGCTGACGCTCAATTAAAGTAAAAGCACACTTTTGATGGGCAAACTAAATAAAATTTCACACAAAAAGTGTGAAATGCACAGAATAAGCATGTCTCATTTGTTTTAACAAGAATTTGAGTATGACAGAAAAGAAAATAAGAATTAAATTATATATAGAATTTTATATATATATAATTTATCAATTTAAATATATAGGGGCTTGTGCCCCTGCCTTTTTTCTTCCTGGAGAGAAAGTGCCTTTTTTCTGGGGTGCTTTTTTTTTTTTTTTAATAAATAAATATATATTACTGTTTGCGCACAGCTTCCCTGTCAAACAAATATATTTACTGTATAAAACAAATAAAAAAAAATACTATATCAGGTTGGCTTTGTCGAGTCCAGATGCCCTCACTCCGTGACACGCCATTCATGCCTGCCATGCATGCCTGAAAACTTGTGACAACTATTCCCGCGAAAATGCAACTGCTGTCTGGCGATAAGAAGCGAAAAAGAAAAAAGGCCCTAGATGGATTCATACCAGCAATTTCTTTCAGGTAGGCTAGCCTATGTTCACAAACCTGAAAGTTTTGTCTATTTAAGGGTTATTTATACATTTAACACTGCATTAAGAGTTTGACCACAATCAACACATCTGCCTGATTTGATACTAATGAAATATATGTCATATTAAAATTTAAATTATTGTATTGTGCTATGCATTGTGTTTTGAACCATGGTAAACACTTGACCGATAGGTTGGGCTGTCAATACAAGAAGAGAAGCATTTCATGGACGCACATCCATGAACCACATTTTTAGACAGTTTTCTAAGGATGCGTGGTTTATTAAAACTATTTAAAAATCATAATACAGCATCAGCTACATAATGCTATTCTTAAATCTACGCTTACACGGGATAATACATCAATAAAAGTTTAAACCCTCGCTCTGTCTTTGCATGTTTAATGTCCACATATTCTTGTTGAAGAAATTACAGTGGCTGTAGCATTTCTATCACAAAGAAGTGGGCGAATATTATTATTTAACTAATAATATATTTTTTTAATCATGGTTGGCTTTGATCGTGGATTTGATCATGCTGTGCTGTCTAACAACAAAAATCAGCAGGCTTTTGGCGCCCTCTGCAGGCATTTGTTATAATATATAATGTATTAACAGTTTAGGAAAAAAAATTCTTGATGTGTTTAAATATGCAGATTAGCTTATTTTGGTTAATTTAGAAGAAATCTACAGATGCAAACAGACGGAGGGTAGTAGGCTTAAAACAAACTCCATCTAAATGTGTAGGGTTAGGGTTAAGTTTTCTTTCCATTAGAGTAAACGACATGGCAGCAAAAATGGACCTTATAATTGTAAAATTGTAAAATCTTAAAATTGTCCACTTCATGAAAGAAGTATTCCAATAACACCAAAATATTCAAACGATTTATTGATTTGTGCAAAATAAACAAATTATTAGTGAAACTATGTCCCTCTCCTTGGTGCAGTCATTTATTCTAAATATATAGCTACTTGAAAATAGTTGTTGTTGACTTCTCTTGTGATAAACCTAGTGAATACTAAAGAAGACCATGGTCTCTGTGTGAACTGATTATTTTGTAGAAATCTGTGGAGTATAAAACAATTGCGTGAGTGTAAGTGAAGTCAAAGTTGTTTTAATATATTTAAGGGTTCATTATTTTTTAAATAAATAATTATGAGAAGTGCCCTTTTTACCACTTGAGCCCCTGCCCCCCAAAATGTCTGTGCACGTCCCTGGACCTGAGCCCAAAAGACAGTCAACTACTTTTCGAGCAGCCATCGAACCCAAACAGAGACTTGCAGTGACACTGAGGGAATAACAGACACTTTGATTTTTTTTCTACTATCAAATTATATGGTTGTAGTTTAATTTAGTAAGTAAATATTATACAAATTAAAACATGTATTTTTAAATGTTAATTATTGAAACAATGATGCAAGGTAAACAAAATGAGTAACACAAAATGATTTATTAACTTGTAATAAAAAGGCAACAGCTCAAACTTAAAACAGAATAATATAAATATCACAACAGAAGCATGCAATATTCAAAATATTTTCAAAATAATTTAAAAAGTAGGCTATAATGTATTAAGTTAGGCAGAATAATATAAATATCACAAGAGAAGCATGCATTCTTCAAAATATTTTTAAAATAATGAAAAACATAGGCTATAATGTGTTATATTAGGCACAAACATGTACAACAAAGTATTATCTCCAAAACTGCTATCACACCAAAATAAATGTTGGAAACTGTTGTATTTATTATCCCCCCCAACCTCCAACTAATCATACACACATTTCTATAATCCTTAACTTCATGAAAAGATTTGGACTTACCAAGGATTGAGAGCGTTGTATGAAGGTCAGTGGTTTCAAGGTGGAGTCCTCACCAGCTCAGTCAGGGTCCAGTGCTCTTGAGCCTCGATGGAGTAAAGTAATTACAGGTTCAGATAATAGTCTTATGTAAAAAAGTAATTTCACTCTGAGTCTTGTTTAGAAAAGTTTACGAATCGCCAAATACAATGGCTTCGGTTTAATAACAAGATACGGAAATAAAAATGACAAAGAACATAAAAGCGAGTAAAGTCTTCACCCGGGGTGTGGCAATCTTTTGTTGTACAACTTCCAATATATAGTCTAAACACATCCTCCTTCCTGACTTTAAAAACAGTTCCTTGTTTGTTAGAGTACAAGATACAGAGGTCATCTACGGGTTATACACGTGCAGCACGTCTTAACACATTTTCTATCTTAAACTCCACGACTTTCATATTAAACATTCTAGTTCTGCAAAGAGGCATATAGCTTGTATTAAAAATACACATTTCGATTAACTTGTGGTAAAAAGCATACGTTAGCCTTGCATTAGTTCTTCTTAATACTTCCCCTTTCTGCAACTAAAGCATACACTGTCGTTAGCTCTGCTTATCACTTCTAAGAAAAATAAGAAAATGTGGAAGAAACAAAAATACATATTGGCCATTCTAAATGGTGACCTCTTTGGCCTTTAACTATAATACTCAGACTCAACTGGCGCTGAAGCTTTTATATTCAAAGCCTCAACCTCGTTTGTAATCTGTTTCAAATCATACATAAAAGTATTCAACATACATGATTGTTTAATAAGCATTATCAATCTCAAATTAATTCTTTGCTGTTGTCTCAATAATTTAAGCATTTCCTTGGCCTCCGGACCCATCTTCATCCCTTCCACTCTCGTGGTTCTTCTTCTCTTCCTCCTCTTGTTTCTTCTTGAATTCATCTTGTTCTTTTTGCAAACCTTGAGTAATCAGATTGACTATGTCAGCTCTAGGTTTCTCCTGATGAATTAGTTCTTTTGGTAGGAAATTTTCAGTACAGTTCTTATTTATTAGAGCAGTTTCCACAACAAAACCAAAGTAAATGTATTAAAACTGGTGATATACTGGTGATGTGTCTTCCATCGATGGACCTTCTTGTTGGCCAGACCTTGTTGAAGAAGGTGTTGATTGGGCTAGGTGATGTGTTTGGATTTGCTGAGTGTGGCTTTGACGGTACGTGGGGGTTGGCTGGTACTGATGAAATCCTGAACTGTGTGGTTGCTGACTGCTTGTGAATGTTTGGGTTGTAGTGTGACTTAGTTGCATGGCTTGCTCTTCTGCTTCCAGTTCTGACAGGTAAGTCAGTATATTAATCTGTGCTCTCGTCTGGTTCCGGGGAAGTAGTCTTGCAAGTCTTGGTACTAAACTAAGGGCGAATTTATGGTTTGGGAATATATGGTGACGGTGTTGTGGTGGGTTGTGTTAAAATGTCCAAAAGCTGTTGCTCTGTTGCAGATGGATCATTTGACCACCTCCTCTTCAGTCTTGTTGGCTGAGTCTCACTAATTAGTGCTTGCACTCTGGGATGCGGTGTGGGAGTGTTTGAACTCTGACTGGCCAGTGGTGGTGTGGAGGTGTCAGATCTTGAAATTGTAGAGAATGTTGTTGTGGCAGATCTCAGTTGAGATAGCACTGGAGAACTTGACCTTGATAGTTCTGCTAATTCTGGCTCCACATCATCATCTGCAACAGTCATGTCTAGAGTGTGCAGAGTGTGTCTGGAGCTACAACAAATAATAAGAAAAACACATTTATTTACATCTTTTAGAAACATTAGACAAAATATATATATATTTATAATTTCAACACTGTGTACAAATTAGTTTAATTAATAATACCTTATTTCAGTATGTAACAAATTTGATTATTTGATTATTCATTTAACATAATTCTAAGCATATTTCACATCATCAATATATAACAGACTAGCCTTCTGGACTGCATATGGGGAATTTTTGCTTCCGGTTTCTTGCGAAGGCATCTCTTAGCGCCTTCTACCTCCTTTTACACTCAATCACTGTGGGTAAAAGAAAATACATTTTAATAACTACATACTTTTGTCTGTTTTCTCAGATTCCTAGGAACAGGGGAAAGCTTCACCAGCCTTGCTATCCAATATCGTCTTGGGACAAGCACTGTTGCTGGGTGTGTGCATATGACTTGCCGGACAATTGAAAGGAAAATGATGACAACGGAGTTTCCAAAGCCAGCAGAAGACATGTGGAGAATCATCGCTTCCAAATTTTGGTGTAAATGGAACTTTCCAAACTGCATCGGTGCCATTGATGGCAAACATGTCAACGTAGTGGCACCTGATCATTCTGGAAGTTTGTACTTCAATTACAAGAAGACATTTTCTATTGTTCTTCTTGCACTGGTTGATGCAGACTACAAATTTACATTCGTCCAAGTGGGAGCCTTTGGCTGAGCCAGTGATGGTGGGGTTTATCAAAGCTCATCTCTCGGAAGAGGCATGGAGGCGAAAACTCTGTCTGTGCCAGCAGATGACCCATTACCAGGATCTGGTGTTCAGGGTCCCATGCCATATACCATGGTTGCAGATGCAGCATTCCCCTTGAAGACATACATTATGTGACCATTTCCAGGGAACAACATTCCAAGATGGAGGCGCTTTTTCAATTACTGGCTGTCTCGAGCCAGGATGGTAGTTGAGTGTGCCTTTGGCATTCTTTCCTCAAGATGGAGAGTGCTTCAAACAAGACTAAATGTGAAGCCAGAAAATGCAGATTCTGTGGTAATGGCAACATGCATCTTGCATAATTACCTCATGACCAGTGTTTTGGCAGCCATTTTTGATTTAGTCTGTGATAGAAATATTTTGTCAACATGAAATGTACAGAAAATGCAGACTAAGGATGCTCAGGTCAAAGACCAGTCATATGATTAGCTTAGATCATTACAAACCAATCACCAGAACAAATCACAATGAAGAAGACATTGATTTTGACTTAACTGTAAGAATTAAATGTGCATGTATCTTTCTATTCATTGAGACTCACTCTGTTGTTGTGACGAGTGACCTCCCGGCCGTAAATAAAACTTAATTTCTACAAAGAGCAACTTGGAAGTCGTGTCAGATATAATGCTGCACAGCTAAGGAATAGAAGTACTAAAGATTCTACGCTCAAAAGACCACAGCAGAGACAGTGATAGTGTTGGAAGACTATAGAGTCGCCCTAGGGGTGAGGCTGTAATACTCGGAGTATACTCTTAGTATTAATGATCCTCTGTCGGACCAGCGTACACCTGAGTAGGACGGTGAGAGTGTATAGATGCTAAAGACCTGTGTGCTCATGTGTGATTGAGGTAGTGATAGTAGCTTCTTGACGGGACGCCGTCACCTTACTTTGGGAAGGGAATTACCTCGAAGTATTGGAAATGTATTAGAAGTATTCGAGAAGGGAATTACCTGAGATACTGTAGTATTACTGAGTATATTATATTGACAACTGGAGGTTGTTTGAATTGTCAGTGGTGAAGTCAGATTTGTATTGAGAATTTCCACGACATACCGCAAATGCATTATGTCTACCATCTATTAAAAAAAAAATGCATTGTATTTACAATAGTGTACAAAGCACTGTGTTCATACTTGTAACAAATCTGCAACCAATCAAAACTTTTCCAGGTTAACCTCCCCATTAAAATCTTCTGCAGGTCCCTGGATGTCACTTACTAAAAGAGTGACATAAATAGTGCATTATGACAAAATCATAAAACTGAGAAAATTATTTTAAAAAGATTCAATTATGATTCAATTATGAACAGATAAAAAATTGCAATGCAAGTTGCTTTGGATAAAAGTGTCTGCAAAATACGTGAATGTTAATGTAAATGCAATTAGCAAACGGGGAGTATGACAATAGTCATACCTGATAAATTGAAAACACCTTTTTGTGTGTAAATCCATGATCACCACAATTGCAGGAATACTTGTGCTCATGATCTGTAAAGGCCTAAAATGCAAGTATGCATGTAGCACTGGGCATTTAAAAAATGGACCTGAAAAAAAAAAGTGAAATAAAAAAATAATCTACACATTTGGTGACATTGAAAAGTACTGTTCTTACTGAACACAATTATACACCGATTGAAGGTTGCCTGTAGAAGGTTTCTTAAAGGGGACATATTATGCCTTTCTACAAAATGTAATAGAAGTCTCAGGCGTGCCCAGAATGTGTCTGTGAAGATTCAGCTCAAAATACCCCACAGATCATTTATTATACCATGTTTTAAATGTCCATTTTTGAGTGGAATCAGAAATTAAGACAATGAGAAATTTATGTGGTTTTATTGTGCATATGACTGCATTCTTAATAATAGGGAGGTTAACCTGTTTTGGGAGGCCATGTCTTGTGATATGATTGGTTGCGGATTTGTTGCAAGTATGAACACAGTGCTTTGTACACTATTGGAAAGCTTGTCAAATTGTAAATGTAAATACAATGCAATTTTTTATTTTTAGGTGGTAGACATAATCCATTTGCGGGATCACCAACGTATAATTTTTGGGCTCCTTGGATAGGCAAGCACACGCCATTCAGACTCTGTACTTTGAGGACCCCTGCTATAAGGTATAACTGTACTGTATATGGTAAAAGTGTTAGTTCTTAAATGTTAGTTCTTCAACACTAAATAGCAGCTGTAAAACAAGTATTTTTCACTGCATTTCCACAGACAGTATTTAAAGGATTAGTTCACTTTCAAATTAAAATTTCCTTATAATTTACTCACCCATATGTCAGATGTTCATGTCTTTCTTCCTTCAGTCGAAAAGAAATGAAGTTTGATGAAAACATTCCAGGATTTTTCTCCATATAGTGGTCTTCAATGGAGCCCAAAGGTCAAAATGACAGATTCAGTGCAGCTTCAAAACGTTTCACACGATCCCAGACGAGGAATAAGGGTCTTATCTAGAGAAACCATCGCTCATTTTCTGAAAAAAAAAAAAAAAAACCGTTCAAGTGCTCATCTTGACCTAGTTCTCTTCTTCTTCTCTATTAGAATTCCGGCAGTGTAAACATTGTTAAGTGTATTACTGCCCTCCACAGGTTATAGAGAAGAAGAACAGAGCTAGTTCAAGATGAGCATTTATAGTTAAAACGTATATAAAAAAAATCTTTTTTAGAAAATAAGCGATGGTTTCTCTAGATTAGACCCTTATTTCTCGTCTGGGATCGCTGTAAACTGTAATTTTGACCTTCAACCGTTTGGAGGCCAGTGAAGTCCACTATATGGAGAAAAATCCTGGAACGTTTTCATCAAAAACCTTAATTTCTTTTCGACTGAAGAAAGAAAGACATGAATATCTTAGATGACATGGGGCAGTGTTTCCCACATTCTAATTTGTTTTGATCTTAAATGTATTAATTATTAATTTACTATTAATAAATGTGTAAAGTTGCATAAAATGAAAATACTCAAAGTAGGCTAACTGCATTACCTCAGATGGTTGAATGGTCGGATTCCACAGCTGGTAAAATAAAACATATATAAGACAATTGAAGCGAATTAACTCAAAGGGGAAATATTAATAATTATTCATAACTCATTATGATTATTAATTATGATTAATTATGAATATGTAAATCCGTTAATCAGATTAACTGGATGTAGCTACATTAAGATTAATATTACAATCAATTAACCTGTTTGTCCAGTAAACACTCAGTGTTGATTGTTTATTAATTCTAAGAAATGTTAATTTCCAGGTTATGGAAAAATAACATTCTTATTGTACCGTACTACTCAGAGCACGTAGTCAGGATCTAAATCACTTAAGAGGCAATTTATTAGCAGATGGAGTCAGAACCAAACATGTATTGTGCACAATCTTTATTAACTAACTCACAAACGCATAACTAAACTAACAAACACATAACATACACGAAGGTCACACACATACGTAGGTAAGAATGAGCAATGATAGAGTTGAACCGGAAGTGGAACTATTGATAGAGCTATAGGAAAAGTCAAAGACAATCTGGAAAAGAATCATCAGTTTATTCACTAATGAAAACACCTTTGCTGACAAAGGTAAGTTTTACACATCAATACTAAATCGCTGTTTAGTGTTCAAATGTACGATACTTGCAAGATGCCTTTAGGCTGAGGAGCGTCGGATCTGCAGGCTGAGGAGAAATCTTGAGGTTTTCGTCTGAAGTTGTTGCCAGTCTTTTCTATGTTGGATGATGAGCACATGGCTGGGTTGTAGGCCGAGGCCGGCAGCAAGGAGGGGTCTTTTCAGTTGTACAAGAAGCAAGGAAAGAGAGGGAGTGGCATTGTTCTCTAGCTTTTAACCTCTGGTCAAAGTCCAACCTTTTAGGGATGATAGGGGCCAATGAAGATGATGTATTTCCGGGCGACAACACACCTCCTCCTGTCAGGGCTTTTATGACCGAGCAAGATGTTCTCACAACTGGTTGAGTTTCTGAAGAAGAACTATTAAAGATTCTTGTAATACTGATGTGTTGCACAGGTATGGACATACCGCATAAGCATTTAAATCTTCTCGATACGAACCCATAGACACTAAACATGGCATAATCAAAGTTACCTTAAATGTATCATAAAACATGTGAATACAATGATTGTAATACAGCAACGGTAATAATGGATACCATTTCCTGGGGATGTGCATGTTCATTTATAGAACAGTCTGTCTATACATTAATGCAAGAGAGTCTGTGTTATGTGGGGATAATGCAGGAAAGATGCACGTTTTTGTGTGTCTCTTCTCTGCTCTCAGTGTGGCAACCACATTCTTTAGTGTAATAAAACTTGTAACTAAGAACTTCTCGGGGGATGGGGGACAGGCCCCAGAGTGCTTTAAACAATTATTGGTTAACTGTAACACATAATTGTGTCTGATTTGTCTCAGTCGTTACACAATACAACATTTACTGTAGGAGCCATACAATTTACTGGTGACTTAATTTTAAAAAACATTCTATTGCGCTTCTGATAACAATAAAAGCAAAAATGTGCCACCAAATATACTTGGACGGCCCGCCCAGCTAAAGTCTATGTGTGGGAAGCACTGGGTTCTCTGAACATACATATGCAGAGTACGAACCAGACATAAACTGTATAACCTCTCCTCCTCTGGGGATGCAAAGGGTGGTGGAGGAAAAACTTGCAGGTCCACTGATTGAACTGCACCAGCGTGATCAAACACTTTGGGTACAAACGCAGATCTTTAGTCCAGATGACATGGCGTCCCAGTTTTCCAAAAAGAACTTCAAATTTTGATTCGTCTGACCACAGAACAGTTTTCCACTTTGCCACAGTCCATTTTAAATGAGCCTTGGCCCAGAGAAAACGCCTGCGCTTCTGGATCATGTTTAGATATGGCTTCTTTTTTGACCTATAGAGTTTTAGCCGGCAACGGGGAATGGCACGGTGGATTGTGTTCACCGACAGTGTTTTCAGGAAGTATTCCTGAGCCCATGTTGTGATTTCCATTACAGTAGCATTCCTGTATGTGATGCTGTGCTGTCTAAGGGCCCGAAGATCACGGGCATCCAGTATGGTTTTCCGGCCTTGACCCTTACGCACAGAGATTGTTCCAGATTCTCTGAATCTTTGGATGATATTATGCACTGTAGATGATGATAACTTCAAACTCTTTGCAATTTTTCTCTGAGAAACTCCTTTCTGATATTGCTCCACTATTTTTCGCCGCAGCATTGGGGGAATTGGTGATCGTCTGCCCAT
Organism: Ancherythroculter nigrocauda; assembly: GCA_036281575.1. Lineage (NCBI taxonomy): Eukaryota > Metazoa > Chordata > Actinopteri > Cypriniformes > Xenocyprididae > Ancherythroculter > Ancherythroculter nigrocauda. Next base: position 4,063,155 of record VTFQ01000022.1, read on the forward strand.
CTTGACTTCTGAGAGACACTGCCACTCTGAGAGGCTCTTTTTATACCCAATCATGTTGCCAATTGACCTAATAAGTTGCAAATTGGTCCTCCAGCTGTTCCTTATATGTACATTTAACTTTTCCGGCCTCTTTTTGCTACCTGTCCCAACTTTTTTGGAATGCGTAGCTCTCGTGAAATCCAAAATGAGACAATATTTGGCATGACATTTCAAAATGTCTCACTTTCAACATTTGATATGTTATCTATATTCTATTGTGAATAAAATATAAGTTTATGCGATTTGTAAATTATTGCATTCCTTTTTTATTCACAATTTGTACCGTGTCCCAACTTTTTTGGAATCGGGTTTGTAAACTGTTGTATTATTTTTGCTGGTGTTATTCTCTGATTTATATGAAGTCCTCCAGCCGTGATTAAATATTAAAGCATATTCTAAGGCATAGTCTGGAGTCTGTTTGGTTTTTAGGCTGCGCAGCAGAGTAGACACTAGACTAGAAGAATCTCACTTCTATACTCATGCGATAGTGTTTAGTGGAGCACTAAAGATCTTATACAGTAGCGTAAAGTCTACGTGATACGCAGGAAGTCTACATGATACACAGGTATATGCCGTATACACACTACGAAAGGTCAAGGATTTGCATATCCTACCCGCTTTAAAAAGTGTGAGGATACGGATTTGGCGATCTTTAATGTGCCGTGACAGGTCGATGCAGCTTCAGTTCAAGAGAAGCGGCAGCCTGAAGGGCACGTGAACTGATCCTTTCCTCCGCATTTTATACCAGTTACAGCGCGAAATAAACATGAATGAACAACTAAAGGTATGTTAAAAGATACAGTTCAACTTATCAAAATCCATATCATGTCTTGTGTAATCGCGCTCAAAGATGTTAATAAAAACAAAATAAGATAGTAAACAAAATCTTTCCATTATTGTTAATAATAGTTGCAACTGCACCTTAAATGTGCATGTCCAGCTGATAAACACCCAGGAACGCGATCACGGGGCCCCCTCCTGGAGGTTTGCTTAGGGCCCCCAATAACCTAAACATGCTACTTATTACCAGGACTAGACGTCGGTCGACTCAAACAGACATTGAAGAGGGCTTAGTAGAGTATAAACTTATTCATGGGTGTCAGGGACACCAGGTACAATTAAGTCAGGTGCGTAGAGGAAAATCTACCACACTAACTATAATTGCCCAGTAATGTTGGAGATCCCATAGTTTGTTCCTTACAAATGCATTTTTTCTTATAACAATGACAAACATTTTACACATTTTTAGACAACTGATGTTAGCTGGTTAGCCGGAGACCTACAAGCTGCGTGGAGCGTACACAACTAAATCTGTATCTGTAATTAGCTTCCGGCACGACAACGAGTTCGACGTACGTCCAAAAAGCTTCAACTTCCACGACGTAGCACACAATGCCATGACGTACCATCTCTTCAGAAGGCCTTTATTAACCCCCTGGAGTCATATGGATTCATTTTTTTCATGGATGGATGGATGCATTTTTTCTGTCTTCAGAATTTGGGGTACCATTCACAGCCATTATAAACCTTGGAGGACTATGGATATTTTTAATTATCTCTCTGATTGTGTTTGTCTGAAAGAAGATCGTCATACACCTAGGATGGCTTGAGGGTGAGTAAATTATGGGATAATTTTTATTTTTGGGTGAACTATCGCTTCAAAATGTTTCACAGAAATATTAAATTCTAATCTGCACCCAGCCTGTTTTATTCAGCTGTGCGGAATTAAATCTGTGGTGAAGCTGCGCTAGACAGCGCCGAGCGGAAGCACGGACCAATGTTCAGTCAAGTGTAAATACGCAGCAGTCATCATTTTTCTTTTAGACAATATATAGTTTTTGGACAAGGGGTGGTCATTGCAAATACTGTTCTGCAAATCGTCTGTGGGGGATGTGGGTACCGATGGTGGTGTAAAATTTAAAATTTTACTGTAACTGTAATCATAGCCGCAAGAGTGAGACAGCGAGATGATTGACTGGAGGATAGCGGAGGCAAAAACGCAAGATAACTTTTGTTTAAAAAAAATTACTGTGACCCTACTGTACCTACAGATTTATCAACATCAATATGTTTTATAAAATAGAAAGGGGAGGTGGTCACACATCACATGAGTCACTTTACTGAACATTACAGTCAGTATTGGCGAAATAAAGAGCGGTCACCAGTTTCTGTGACCCATACTGCGTCATATCTCAGTAAAATGCATTTGTAAGGAACAAACTATAGAATCTCCTTCATTATTGGGCAATTATAGTTAACAATAATAAGAATAAAGATAAACCGACGGGTATCAGACAATGAGAATATGTTATACAAAACTAAACCATTTATTGTATTAACACAGCGCAGCATTAATGTTTCATTTCTTCTCTATACAAGCAGTTGGCGCAGTGCTGAGTTTCAGTGTTTATGTCTGAACGGCTCATCATTGGCCGGCTCCTGCGTCAGCATCACAGGCATGCTTCGTGTTGGTCACGTGAAAAGGCATCGGCCAATACTGACGTACATCTACATCCTGGAAGCTGCAACGAAAATAGCGCAGCAGAGGAGAGATGGGAGAGAATTTGCTGAATAAAATTTTTTTTGCGCAAAAACAAAAAGTATTCGTCGCTTTGTAACATTAAGGTTGAACCACTGTAGTCACGGCGACTATTTTAGTTTTTACTATTTTTTTGGACACTGAGTGTGGCAATTTCTTTGCTTTCAATGGAGAATAAAAAAACCTCTTGGATAATTTGTGTTCTGAAGATGAATGAAAGTCAGGTGTGGAACGACATGAGGGTGAGTAATAAATGACAGAATTTTTAGGTAAACTAATCCTTTAAAATATTATTTATATATATATATATATATATATATATATATATATATATATATATATATATATATATATATATATATATATATATATATATATATATATATATATATATATATATATATATGTAATCCTAAAGGATGCTTTAAGCCCCACTACAGCAAACAATGCAAAAATCAATCAAGCACATGAAGACCAAGACAAGAGAAACTAGGAAGGAACGGAGGTACTTTTAATGTAAATAGCAGAAAAAGCATGGTACTACAGGGATTACAAGTGTATCACAAAATCAACCTCAAAGAACTCTTCATTTAAAAAAAGTAAAAAAAAAAAAAAAAAAAGTGTCAGATCCATTTTTCTATACATTTCCAAACCGCTCAGCACGTTTTCGCTTCTTTGCCTGAAAAAGAAAGAAGGGGTGGAGGCTGAGGAGAAAGGTTACATAGTGAGAAAATCAAGTTTGTAACATGACTTGCATTCAGGTCTATCTCAATCCAATCAACAACTGATCCAATCGAATTTATTAATTTAATTAATGATTGATTAATCATTAATTAAACCCTTCACAACAATTCTTAAGAAATTCATTAATCTTTAATGGTTAGTTCACCCAAAAATGAAAATTCTGTCATTTATTACTCACCCTCATGCCGTTCCACACCCGTAAGACCTTCGTTAATCTTCAGAACACAAATTAAGATATTTTTGTTGAAATCTGATGGCTCAGTGAGGACTGCATAGCCAGCAATGACATTTCCTGATCCATCGGATTTCAACTAAAATATCTTAATTTGTGTTCTGAAGATGAATGAAGGTCTTACGGGTGTGGAACGACATGAGGGTGAGTAATTAATGACAGAATTTTCATTTTTGGCTGAACTAACCCTTTAATAGGACTTTCTCTTTCTCCAGCAGAACCCATACCTCTGAATCCTCGGCTCCAGCGGAGGCTGCACTTGTGACGATGCCAAATCTCTCCTTCCTCTTCTTAAGTTTTTCATCATCCTCAACCTGTGAAACAAAAAGTACCTTAACAAAACATCTATACAAGACATTAGTCTGTATGAAGTTCTTCTGAAATGAAAGGCTTTAAAAGCGATCATTTCCAGTGATGAACAGTGTGAGTGCGGTACTCTTTCCTAATATTAGGATCATTTAGAAGGTAACAGAATCTGTTCTTCCTGGGAACAGATTCAGACTTCTTCTCAAAAGCAAAAAATATAAAACTGAGAAGGTTTTGAGTTCTGACACTTGTTTTAGAATACAATGACCTCTTACACATCAAGGAAAACTTGCAAAATTACAATCAGCATAGTACTTCAAGTGCTTATGTTTTACTGTTAATGTTATTTTACCTTTTACTTTTGATTACCAAGAGGTAAAATACAAATTCACAGTTAAAAAGGCAGAGGATGAGAAATTACCAATGTTTTTCGCATTTTGCTTTAAAAAATATTTTAGCTTCATATGGCACATTACTTTAATTAATTGTGACAAAGATTTTTCTGAAATATTAAAAAGGTACCTTTTTAGAAACGGAGGAGACATTCATGCCAAAACGTTCTGCTCTCTTCTTTAATACCTCAACGTCAACCTAAAGAAGAGTGGTGCATTTAAAATTTATTTTGCACAGATAGAAATTATTAAATTGCAATTAAATTGCAAGCAAATTACTTACACTTATTTTCGCTGAAGTTCCTAAACACAAACAAACAAAACAATAAACATCACTGGATGAACATATCCATTACATTTTCATTTATTAAACATTGAATGCAGCCTTAAAGGGTTAGTTCACCCAAAAATGAAAATTCTGTCATTTATTACTCACCCTCATGTCGTTCCACACCCGTAAGACCTTCATTCATCTTCTGAACATTGCTCCCCATGGAGGCCTAATGGAGCCATCGGATTTTAACTAAAATATCTTAATTTGTGTTCTGAAGATGAACGAAGGTCTTACGGGTCTGGAACGGCATGAGGGTGAGTAATAAATGACAGAATTTTCATTTTTGGGTGAACCAACCCTTTAAATTCAAAGAAAAAGAGACTGGGTGCCATGACATAGTGGTCACACAGACAACACAACAAACACAGAACAAGCACTGCTGTCTGACTGCAAATGACTGATGTTTGAATAAATGAAGTCTTTTTTTAGTCTGGGAGTCTGTTTTATTGTTCACAAATTAATCATAACTGGGACATTCTACAGAATTGGTTCAAAGTCAGAGTTGGAAACATCTTAAATGTGTCTTTCCACAAATTTTGTATGTATGCAAATTGTATAATATCCAAGGCACACATTTCTAGTAATTGTGCAGTTAATTCTCATGTTGCATTTCAGAAAGTTTTGGAATATTTTTCCTCTCCCCAAATTTGTCACTACTGAAACACAATAATAAATTATTCAATAAGAAGGATTACAATGTTACTTATTAACACTGTTTGCATCTACCCTGTAAATATAGTTTTTGCTATTTTTACAAAACTTTCTCACAGGTAAATCAATAAGTTACATTTTTAACAATATTTCAAGTGTCATTTATGACATTTGTTGTATTTTGAATCCAGTGTTTCTTTGTAAAAGGCATGAAGTTTATCAAACTGATTTCAAAGTTAAGGATTCACTAGTTTGAATATTGAAACAAACACTATAATAATATCTTAGTTAATAATTCAATATACTTTACTTTTGACAAAATGACCCATGTTTCGGTCGTGATTTTCAGTAGTGACAGTAATGTGTTGTTAGCCACCACATCACAATACAAAATTTTAACTCGCATACTAAAACATTAAAATACTAATGATTTGAATAACTGCACTAGAATTGGGTTCATTTTCTCCAAATAAATGATTGTGTTCCCTTTTCTCACTACCAAAACAATTATCACATGTTTTGGTCATGACAGTTTTAGATATTTTTGAGTCTAGCTCAAAGAGGCTAATCAGCACATGGTTAGTTAGCACAGTTCTGAACAGTTGTACACTGAAAAAAAAACTAAATTTAATAGAATAACACCCAAAAAAGTTTGCTTAATTGCAGAAAAAAAAAAAAGTTTTTGGTAGTGACGTTCCTCAAAGTTACACACAGATTCAGACTTTTGAACACATTTAACTCAAAATGATGGTTCCTTTCTACAATGAAACGGGCTGAGAGGGAGGGACACAGGAATATTTCCTAATCAAAAATGTAGCGCAAGTGGACTAAAACACACACTGTTTCGGTAGTGACATGAAAATGCGGGTCACATTTTTTTTACATAAAGTTTTATGATTTAAAAATAAAGTATAAAATAAATATTTTTTAACTTCACTTTTTCTAAAAAATAAATAAATAAATAAATAAAAATAAAAAATATATTTTTAAAAACAACAAATGGAGAAAAAAAAAAAAAAGCAAAAATTATTTAATATTTTCACAAGTTGAAGTTTAGGGGTTAGGGTTTGGGACAGCTACCTCCCAACTGAAAGTACCCAATAAATGAGGATTTTATATTATATATATTTATTAAGCTTACAAATATATTAATATTTTAAAGATTGTGTGATTCAGTAAATAACAGAAGGATCTTATTTAACATCTAAAATTTGAATACTTTGTGTTTTTTGGTTGTGGGACAGCAGTTTGAACCAGTTCTGTAGAAAGGCCCAGTAATGAAAAAACAACAACAACAACAACAACAACAACACCACCACCACTTCAAATAAACATTACTCGGGAAGGAATTTACAAAAGATAAGTATTAGCAATAAAATATTATATTTTATAAGTGTTACTGAAGAAAATTAAGTAATAGGTTTAAATCACTTATTAAAAGATTTAAATTTACCAGATTGAACATTAGTTATCAGACCAAATGTCAAACAACCGACTTTCATAACACATTCTGATGAATCACAAATGAAAATTAAAACTGACTGGTTGTTTGAATGTTATGCTATACTTATTTTTAAGAAATGGTATGATGCTATTTCAATTGGATACTGTAAATAAAAGAGGACAATCAATGTGTGGAAGTAAAAGATGAAATATGCGGCACATATATACTAATCATGGTCTTAACTAAAGAAACAGCATCAACTTTTAACAAAAACTTCATTTAAAAACAGTAGCAGCAGTAATTAAAAAAAAAGAAAACCTTCAGCTACATGTAGCATAAGCCTCTTGGGAACACTTTTGAGGTTAACTCACCTTTTGAAGAGTCAGGTACTGGCAAACCAAACCTAACAAAACAAAAATAAGATTAAGATATAGGGATGCTTCAAAACAAACACACATACACAGGTTTGTACATCCATCTTTGTGAGGACATTCATCAGCATAATGCAATCCCCTTATCCCAACCTTAACCATCCTTAACCTTGTATCCTTTGGCTTGTAAGGGTTTGATTACATTACTTGCCAACCACGGCACCGCCCCTTCTGACTTTTTGCTTTTTTTATAGAAAAAAAAACAAAAAAACATTTAGTTCAATTGGACAACGGACACTACAGTCAAAAGAGCTTTTCACACTGCGCTTAAAAAATATTTATGGTTGGGATATTTTCTTAAGTCACCGGCCATTGGCAGGTGTGGCAAAAAAGTTAGTTTTAGGCCCTGTGTGCAACAGATCCTGAACATCATTGACAAATATCTTGTAAATTGTGCATTCAGTACTGCTGCCGCCTATACATACACACAGTAGAATCTAAAAGCGGGCGAGCATTTAAAACGTAACCCTCAAATAGCTCTTTAAAGGGGCAACCAAAAGATCCTCACTTTGTCCTCACAAAGATGGTCTAAAACTCAAACCAGTCTTCACAAAGGTAACTATACAAGTACACACACATGAAAATGTTTTGAAATGGTCAACAAATGGTTATGTAGATGTAGTGTGTGAGAGAACTGTTTTAACATATTGCTACAAGATACAAATGTAAAGCTTACGCAAGAAATATAGCCACACCGTGGTAAAGCAATTCTTCAAACAAAATACATTTTCATAATTCTTGAGTCTTTGACCCTCATTTAAAGACATTTTTCTCTTTAAAACAGACAAACCTTGCTGCTCGCGCGGCCTTTTTTGTGTCCACACTTGGTGGAACATTGAAGCGCTCCGCTCTCTTCTGAAGCCTCTGCAATGAACACAATTGTTATAGTTTAAACAAGATCACATTTATCATAAAATGCCTCATGACAATAACATATACAACCACAGGAAGTAAGTCTGTAGTAAATGTCCAGTTCATAAACAAAATCACTCTTGAAATAGACGTCTCAGTGAACCAGCTGAAAAGGTTCTCCAAATCAAAGTAAATGTATACATATATTCATGATTGATTATTAATTGTTAAACCATTTCATTATTTCAATAGTTGAAGGGTTCAAATAAACAGATGGTCTTCCCATTAATTCCCATTTTTTCACAACCTGCTACATTTTTCCCCCCAATAAAATTGAAAACTAAAGTTCTTTCTCATTTTATTTTTAACGGTAACACTTTATAATAACTGCACACTATGAAGCATCAGTTAAGCATTAGTAAATAGTCAATTCATCATTTATAAAGCATTAATAGACTTTAGTAAGCAGTTTATAAATACAGATATTAATGCTTTGTTCTTGATTTATAAGCATATCTATAATGCGTTTAATAATTGTGTTTTCATACTTTATTAATGATCAATTTATCAGTTTACTAATTTAAAGTTAGTACGGAGGTAGTTTTGACACTGTGAAATATTTCATTATTATTGTTTTATAAAAAAGATTATTGGTTGTATTTTGGCACTCCCATAATCCTGTGTTGGCACTGGTACATTTTTATTTAGAAATGTTTACACTTTACAGAAATTTATTTTTCTATCAGATTGCATAGGCATAGTTTCACAGTTTTGTTGTTTTCTGGAGGTGAATTTTTTTGAATTTGTGAATTTTATGTTTTCAGGAATTTTTATTTTCTGTGACATTGCAGAGGTTTACTTTTAATTGTATATCAATAATACAATAATAACAATAATAATAATAAAATATTTCAAAGTGTCAAAACGACCTCAGTACTAACTTTAAAACATTAGAGAACAGCAGTGCAGAAGATCACTGAACCTTTAAATCTCCTTTTTAAACACTTTACGAGGCATAAATAATCCTCACTTTAGATGAGCTCACAAAAATAGTTAACACCTACTAAATGTTTTATAACTACCTGAATCAATCATTACAGTAGGAATATGTGCTAATAAAGTATTTATTAACACACTGAGTAACTATTGCTACATGTCTAAATAATGTATAAATTAATGTACATTTAAATAATGTACATTTATTAATCATTTACTTACACTTTCTAAATCATATTATGAAGCACTGACAACTCAATAACTGGTTTGTAAATACTACATAATTTAGAAATGATAAATTGAGCATTAATAAAGTACAAAAAAAATACAATTATTAAACACATTATAGATATGCTTATAAATAAAGAACAAAGCATTAATAGCTGTATTTATAAACCGCTTACTAAAGTCTATTAATGCTTTATAAATGATGAATTGACTATTTACTAAAGCTTAACTGATGCTTCATAGTGTGCAGTCATTATAAATTGTTACCCATTTTTCAAATAATATTTTTATTTTATTTCAGCTTTATTTCAATGAGCAGAAATGTTTTAACTGTTTTAGTGAACTATAACCCTGCTGTAGACTCTAAACTCAGTCTCACGGTGAGAATATTTGTGGTGATGTATTTTTGACTACCACTGTATGTGGTTTCAGTTATTTAATACTTTAATGACACATTCATGGTATTCCACATAAGAAAGCAAGAATTACAGGTTTGAAATGACATTTTTCATTCTTTTGTGAGCTAACACTTTAAAATATTAAATCGCATTAAATAATATACAAAAGATCCATTAGATCATTACCTCACCAACCGCAGCAGGAGGGCTCATCTTGACCAGTTTTTTCTCAGTCACCCTGAAATCATGAGCACAATGAACAAACCATTTCAAAATGTGTTAACAATAAGCCGCAGACAAAGTTAAAGGTTGCTTTTTCAAAAAAGCACTCTAGTGATAAAATACTACAGTTTCTCCTTTGGCACCAGTTCTCCATTGTTTTGTTGAGATTACAGTAACTTCACTAAATGGCAGCAGCACCAATCAAAAAAGAAAATCCTTTAGGGACAAAGATAACAGTTGAAGTCAGGGGTTTTTACAAAAAGTATAAAAATTAAGGTTGAACCACTGTAGTCACATGACTATTTTTCATGATGTCTTTATTACCTGTCTGGGCCTTGAAAATGGTATTTGCGTTGCTTTCTATGGGGGAACAGAAACCTCTCAGATTTTATCAAAAAATTATCTTAATTTGTGTTCTGAAGATGAATGAAGGTCTTACGGATGTAGAATGACATGAGGGTGAGTAATTGATGACAAATTTTATTTTTGGGTGAACTAAAATGAACTTTAATGTTAATCCAACAACAAAAGAAAAAAAAAAAAATCACTCGATTTTTTACTTCTTTTATTACCGATTGGTTGCTTAAATTGCTTAAAGGATTAGTTCATTTCAGAATTCATATTTCCTGATAATTTACTCACCCATGTCATCCAACATGTTTGTCTTCAGTCGAAAAGAAATTAGGGTTTTTGATGAAAACATTCCAAGATTTCTCTCTATATAGTGGTTTTCAATGGCTATCAACGGGTTGAAGGTCCAAATGACAGTTTCAGTGCAGCTTCAAAGAGCTTTAAACTGGTGTTTCCCAACCCTATTCCTGGAGGCACACCAACAGTACACATTTTGAATGTCTCCCTTATCTGAAACATACATTTCTGGTCTTGGAGTTTCTACTAACGAACTGATGAATTGAATCAGGTGTGTTTGATTAGGAAGATTTGGAAAATGTGCACTGTTAGTGTGCCTCCAGGAGCAGGGTTGGGAAACACTGCTTTAAATGATACCAGATGAGGAATAAGGGTCTTATCTAATGAAATGATCAGTCATTTTCTAAATAAATAAATAAATATACAGTACAGTCCAAAAGTTTGGAACCACTAAGATTTTTAATGTTTTTAAAAGAAGTTTCGTCTGCTCACCAAGGCTACATTTATTTAATTAAAAATACAGTAAAAAACATTAATATTGTGAAATATTATTACAATTTAAAATAACTGTTTTCTATTTGAATATATATATATATATATATATATTTCACAATTTATTCCTGTGATGCAAAGCTGAATTTTCAGCATCGTTACTCCAGTCTTCAGTGTCACATGATCCTTCAGAAATCATTCTAATATGCTGATTTGCTGCTCAATAAACATTTATGATTATTTTCAATGTTGAAAACAGTTGTGTACTTTTTTTTTTTCAGGATTCCTTGATGAATAGAAAGTTCAAAAGAACAGCATTTATCTGAAATACAAAGCTTCTGTAGCATTATACACTACCGTTCAAACGTTTGGGGTCAGTAAGTATTTTTATTTGTATTTTTTTGAAAATAAATTAAAGAAATGAATACTTTTATTCAGCAAGGATGCATTAAATCAATCAAAAGTGGCAGTAAAGACATTTATAATGTTACAAAAGATTAGATTTCAGATAAACACTGTTCTTTCTATTCATCAAATAATCCTGAAAAAAAATATTGTACACAAATATTTTGTACAATTGTACACATTAAATGTTTCTTGAGCAGCAGATCAGCATATTAGAATGATTTCTGAAGGATCATGTGACACTGAAGACTGGAGTAATGATACTAGAAAACAGTTATTTTAAATTGTAATAATATTTCACAATATTACTGTTTTTACTGTATTTTTAATTAAATAAATGTAGCCTTGGTGAGCAGACGAAACTTCTTTTAAAAACATTAGTGGTTCCAAACTTTTGGACTGGACTGTACTGTATATACATACATACATACATATATATATATATATATATATTTTTTTTTTTTTTTTTTTAACTAAACAAAAAATGAATTTTACTAGAACTTCTGAAAAAATGATTGCTGCAGCCCTTTTAAAAATGTTTGAAAATGAATTATTTTTATAAATTTGTTTTGATAAATTCATAAACACTTCAGTTGTTTAATCACTGGATGAATCATTTTTGAATGAATCTTTTGAATGAATCTTTTGAATGAATGATTCAATGACAAATAAATTTAACAGTCACTTGTCACCACCTACTAGTGTAACAATGTAATCGATACAATCTTTATTTGAAGCGCCAAGTCACGTTAAAAAAAAAAAGGTGCGTAATTTGTTCTGTTCATGTGCTCTTCATATGTCTGTGATTGGCTACAATGATCAACGCTTCAAAAACATGTAAATAGACATCAATGACGCTCTTCATTGAGCGCTTACACAAATACACACGGGAGCGTTTGACAGCAGGCGTCTATCAGTGGACCAGTCAAAGCGCTTTCAAATTCAAACACTCCAGTGCGTTGATCATTGTAGCCAATCACAGACATATCTGATGAGGCTCGTGAACACAATGGCCAATCAAAGGTGTTCACGAACACCGCTCAAGTGTTACATTTTTAAAATTTCAGTACAGACTTGTTACCACAGTCTGTACTTTTGACAACACTATTCAGAAGGGATGCCCACTGTCTTTAAAAAAACCTGGTTTAAGTGGCTAATCGCAAAATTATGTTAACCTGACACAAATGTTGTGAGGTACAACATTTGCTGATGTATTAAGGAAGACCTCTTTAATTAGAAAATGTATAAAAAAAAATAAATAAAAAAGACATACGTTTCAGGTGGACTAAACTCCTCTTTCTGGTCAGCACTCTCTTCTTTGGCAAAGGACTCCTAAAATACATGTGAAATATGTTATGTTGAGCAAAGCAATCACTATGACCGTGTTTGTACCATCTGGAACTTTACATAAGAAACATTATTTGTCGATTTACACTTGGTATTAAAACCGATCTCAGGCGATCTGATGGGCCCAAAACTTGTGATCTGATTAATGAGAGCAGGAATGAGATGCATGTGACCACACAGCTTTATAATGTAAACTCCGATTTGTTTTGATGCTTCCTGATCAGCAAAGTACCGCCTACTCACCTGTCAATCATCCACCGCCCTCTGTTATTCTTAAAAATAAAACTATGAAGTTTGTCAAGAAAACTAGGGCTGGGCAATATGATGAAATATCTTGCCGACAAAATAAAGTGTGTCCCGCCATATATAAATATAGCCATGTTAGAGCAATAAAGAAAGATTCATGAATGGCAAAAAGAATGGGATGTGCCTGATGTTAAAAGTTGATGTTATTAATGACAATAAGCTTTGAAGAAAAAAAAAAAAACAAACTTAATGTATTATTTAAAAACCAGAGAGACCGAAACCTGACTAAAAACAGATGATTACTTCAAAGTCGGCACGAAGTTGCTATAGGCTTTTCTTCCCTATTGTGATGTATATCCGAGTGAAACAGCTTCATGAACAAGAATAAAATGTAGGACAGGACAGGATATTGTCTGTGGGAAATCGATTGGATGGTTGTGGTTTGCAACTGGTTGGTCTCATGTGAGTGACAGGTCGACCAATCAAGTGACAGTTAATTTGGTTTTTAGATTACTAGGCACACAAATTTAAACTAAAAAAAAAATAACAATGTGCATGGATTAATCATTTATAATAAATCCCACAATATCCCAAAATTAGAATCAATTATTTTGATTTCATAGTGACTTTAAATGAGTCGGCACCCCCAGTGATTGTTACAAAACATGCGACTCGTCCGAAAGGCAAAGGGGGAGGTGTTGTTTAAATTTCTAGTCATATTCTCAGTGTTACTCAGAGGTTTCAAGTACAGTTCTTCTGAAGTGATGGTGCTTTATATTACATTATGTAGTGTGAACAAAAATTGATATTTTGATATTTGCACTGGCTACTGCACACACCGACTTTATCAAAGAGTTGAGTCTGACTGACAAAAATTAATGCATGTAATCATACCTGGTGAGGCAACTACAGGGAAAACGATGTGCTTTTTTCATACTTTGTTCCATATGTGATTTATTAACACACAGTAAGTGATAGTGAGTGGTGCATGCAGTCATGAAATCAGAGACCCTCCCCTCGAAATCTGTTCATGGCCACTTGTGATTAGCCAAGAAAGATCTTAATACCAAGTGTAAACTGGAGGTGCACTTCAGAGGGCACACACACAATGCATTGCTATTAAATAAAAGAACACTGGAGCTACTAAATTCAGTGTGCAGAGTTTTTAGCTTTTGCCTTGAGAATACTATGGAAATGCATTACATCCAGGATATCTTACCTCACCCTCACCATCACCATACACTCCCAGAACTTCCTCTTCATTCACTTCTTCTATATAAAACAAAAACAAAAAAATATTTTAAATGTTAAAGCTGCAGTCCGCAAGTTGCCTCTTTGTCGCCATCTCTGTTCGAAACCTACAATTGCAGTTATTTTGCGGCATTATCAACCTTACGTAGGTTGTGCACTGACACGGCTCCTCAGAGGAGAACGTTCTGAGGAGAATGTGTGGCTGTCAGTCACCGCACCAGTGGATACTGTACTTCAGAATCATGGAAGTATGACCAAAATAAGAATTTAACGGAAAATGTCATCTGAACAAGTAAGTAACAAATTTGCCACTTTTGTTCTGACCAACTGAGGAAAAAAAAAAAAAACATTACAATAAATCGCATTACCAATGGTGATTAAATCTAACGATCACTTAGCTTGGATCACATCAAACCGTGCAAATTATTTTATACTTTCACAAATTGTTAACGTTAACAACATCAGCAGTGTGTGACTATATATATTTAGTGTGTATTATTATTACCTGTAGATTTCAGTTTTCTGTACAGTCTAATCAATCTGCATCAAAATGAAAAGTTACTCCAGCTGCTGTGAGAAAAGGCTATGAATTATATTTAACGTGTGCGACCTTAAAATATATTTTTTCAGTGTGTAACTGTCTTCTATAATTTACATTCACATTTATCAAGATAAAACGGAGTAAAATAAGTATTACAGTACAAAGGTCAAAAAAAAAAAATCCATTAACTTGACTATGATGCCTATTGTTACAGTATTACACTTTGATATGAGATATCTAAGAACATAATTGTAATGAGATCTGTTAAAGAGCTGGACCATGAAGTAAAATATATTGCATTGGAAAACACATACCATGCTCTTCCAGGTAAGCCTGCAGCCGGGCAATCAGATCGGCTTTATTTCCTTTGGCATCCAGTCCTCGAGCAGTACATTCTAGCTTCAGCTCAGCCAACTGAGGAGATTATATCATTTTTAATGACTGGAGTGACATTTATCAACCACAAATAACACATCTGCTGTATCAGAACCAATGCTTTGCCAGTCCATAAAAAGCTGGCATCTAAACAAACATGGCTACTTCTATATTGATAAAGTCCTAACAAACTAAACTGAATGCAATATGAAATTTCTACTTTTCTAGAAAGAAAGAATAAAAGAAAGAAAGAAAGAAACAGACAGGCAGAGAGAATGAGACAAAGACTTTGTTCATGGTGTCCTTTAATGTAAGACTGAAATGTATATTAGCTCGTGATACAGTAGGCGGTGTCAAAGTCTAACGAGCTTATCTCAGTAAACAACAGTTTAGGTGGCGAAATGGCCAACACGTTGTTTACGCCCAAAAATGCTATTTAGGAAAGCAGCTGACTGGGTGTTGGTGGACTATGATGGTCAATTTTTTTTTTTTTTTTAAGACATATAGGCACGGTTAAGGAAAGAAGAACGTGTGCTGTTGGGTTTTTTATATTATATATATATATATATATATATATCTGTCTATCTATCTATATATCTATATATCTATATATATATATATATATATATATATATATATATATATATATATATATATATATATATATAAATAAATAATGGGCGTTTCCTCTGAGGAGGTAAGGGAGGCAGTGCCTCCTCAAAAAAATAGGATGAGAAAATAATCCATATTACATATAAAACACCACAAATATTACAAATTATGACATTAAAAAGAGTGCAAGTCACTCGTATTTCTAAAGGAACACTGCCCAACAGCGACACCCGCAGTTGGAGTTACAGCAGGAGTCATGCCTCCCTTTGCTCTCATAGAAAACCATTAGACCCCCGGAGTGCGGTGTGTTTTGTGGGGGGTAATTGAGAATGAATGGGGGAAAGTCAAGTGAGAGGAGGCAGTGTCTCCATCGTGCTATGATTGGATGTAATTGGTTATGATTGGATGATTGATTTGTGCGATTAATCCCGCCTCTTGTTGACGTGCGCGTTCCACGTGTCAGTTTGAATGAACAAATGATGGCGTCAGTGGGAAGACTAATTGAAAAGTAAACAAACAGATCACCCAGTTAGATATCACCGCTTTATGTCACGTCAAAATCAATCTCGAAATTTACTGAAAACATGATTTTTAGTGCATTCAGCTTGGTAAAATTAAAAATACATCTTCGTGTCTGTGACAGACACATGACTGATGATCCAAAATAGCCTAAGTTGACAATTAAAAAGAAAAACATCAATACACAAATAAAATATATTGTTTAAAGTTATTACAGCCTTTAGTTATTATTTTGGAATGAATGTAGAAATGCTTAAAACACTAACTTGATAAGATTGACTTGGTTTTGATAGATAGAACATTTATTACAATATTCTGTTAATGTAAAATTACAAAATAGAATTGTCTTTGGTTTCTTTTTTCTTTTTTGATGTAATGTAAGTAATGTTCATTTAACAAGGAAGATGTGTCAATGTTAAGAGTAATGCATGAATTTAAATTGATTCATAAATAAATAAAAAATGTGCCTCCTCATTTCAGAACACCACTGCACGCCACTGATTTTTATATTATATATATATATATATATATATATATATATATATATGTTTAGTTAATAAACCACTGCAAGAGTAGACTGTAGTATCTGAATGGTGGGAGAACAACGTAAAAGTCGCGTTTTTATATGAGTCTTAAAGACTAAAATGCTCAAATGCTGTTTAGGTAAACGTACTTATGTTTTAAGAAGGTGAATGACGAAAGAAACACAGAGACTAGAGTCAAAACGCTGTCTGTCTATTGGAAGCTCGCTGGATTTCAAGAAACAGAAGTGCTGAATGAACCTAGAAACGTTAAGTCTATTATTACTTAATCATCACAATTCAACTAAACACATCTTACTATTACAGTCATATACAAACACTAAGTAGAAAGTTAAACTGTCCTTTGTACTAGTCTTTTACCTTGAGTTTATGCAGCTCCACGACTTCCGCCATTTTCTTGAAGAGGTTTGTATTTGGGAAAACTGCTTCCTTCCGGTTTTAACGTGATTCATTTTGCGCTGCAGCGCCACCGGGCGGTCAGGAGACTGGGACAAAGCTTAATGTTGGACTTTAGTTAAAGGGATAGTTCACCCAAAAATGCAAATTCGGTCATCGGTTACTCACTCTCAAGTTGTTCCAAACATGTATGAATTACTTTCTTCTGTTGAACACAGAAGAAGATATTTTGAAGAATGTCGATAACCAAATAGTTGATGGACCCCATTGACTTCCATAGTATTTTCTTACATACTGAGGAAGTCAATGGATCATTTACACTGAATCAGCATTGAATTAAACTGAGCTAAATAATGACAATGTTGTCTTCTATAGAGCTGCTTTGTTTCATGATTGATTATTACTGTGAAGTTGCTTTGAAACAATAATCTGTAATGTCTTAAGCGCTGTATAAATGACTTGACTCTTCACAGAGCGCGCACAAATACGCATTAAAACAGTTGAATCTATCAGCTGGTAATGATGAATGTAAATCAAAATCATGACATGTTAAGTCACTAAAAAGTCAATTGTGGTTAAATTGTCATTGTATGTTTTTTTGAAAGTTGAATAAAAAAAGTCAATTATGACAAAAAGTCCTGACTTTTAATCTCATAATCGACTTCTTAATCTCATAATTATGACTTTCTAATCATAAATTCATAAGTATTTTATAATCATTATTATGTCATAATTTCGACTTTATCTCATAATTTCAACTTTTTACATCATAGTTATGATATAAAAGTCAAAATTAGGGCTTAGTATGCCATCATTTCGACTTAATATGTCATAATGATTATACAATTTTGAATTTATCGCATAATTTCAATCTTTTATGTCACAATTATGATATAAAAGTCAAAAATTAGGGCATAGTATTCATAGTTTCGACTTAATATGTCAATTATTACTTAGTATGAATAATTTCAACTTTTTACGTCATAGTTATTATGATATAAAAGTCAAAATTAGGGCTTAGTATGCCATCATTTCGATTTAATACATCATATATTATATCATATAATTTTGATTTTACCTCATAATTTCAATCCTTTATGCCACAAGTATGATATAAAAGTCAAAAAGTAGGGCGTAGTATTCATAATTTTGACTTAATATGTTAACTGTTAATTAGTATGAATAATTTTGGGCAGAGTATTTCAACTTAATATATGTCACTTACTGCTTAATATGTTATATTTTCGACTTTATCTCATAATTTAAACTTTTTACATCTTGATTATGATATAAAAGTCAAAATTAGGGAATAGTATGCCATACTTTCGACTTAATACGTCATAATTATTACATATTTCATAATTTAGATTTTATCTCATAATTTAAACTTTTTACATCATATTTATGATATAAAAGTCAAAAATAGGGCGTACGTAGTAATTGTCACATTTTCGACTTAATAATACGTCATAATTATTACATATGTTATCATTTAGATTTTATATAATTTCAACTTTTTACGTCATATTTATGATATAAAAGTCAAAAATAGGGCGTACGTAGTAATTGTCACATTTTCGACTTAATACATCATAATTATTACACGTCATAATTTAGATTTTATATCATAATTTAAACTTTTTACATCATATTTATGATATAAAAGTCATAAATAGGGCGTACGTAGTAATTGTCACATTTTCGACTTAATACATAATTATTACACGTCATAATTTAGATTTTATATCATAATTTAAACTTTTTACATCATATTTATGATATAAAAGTCATAAATAGGGCGTACGTAGTAATTGTCACATTTTCGACTTAATAATACGTCATAATAATTACATATATTATCATTTAGATTTTATATAATTTCAACTTTTTACATCATATTTATGATATAAAAGTCATAAATAGGGCGTACGTAGTAATTGTCACATTTTCGACTTAATAATACGTCATAATTATTACATATGTTATCATTTAGATTTTATATCATAATTTTAACTTTTTACGTCATATTTATGATATAAAAGTAAAAAAAGGGCGCGCGTAGTAACTGTCACATTTTCGACTTAATATTTCATAGTTGTGACTTATTATTTTTTTATGATTTTTGTATGAAGTGTACGAAATGAACTACCATAGGAACAGAGCCAGCCAAATCTGTTTATAGTTTGAACTGATGATGATGATGTTCGTTTGCAGCCCGGCAGAACCGTAAAGAGGGCGGGCGTTATTTTTCTCGCTCAGTTCATTGGTTACTCATGAGACGAGCTCTTTTAAGTGTGGTCGGTTTTCACGTAATGTGGGAGGTCTTTGTTGTTTCACTCAGTTCATTGGTTCACGGTAGGCTGACGTTTCTTCTGTTGGTCGGAGGGCGGGGCCTGTTTTCTGTGCTTTGTCGCGAGGGCGTGTTGTTTGAAACGCGGGAATTGGCGGTATTGATGTTAAGTTGTGATGACTTTCGATCGTCTGTTTTTTTACGTATTAAATAAACGGTTTTAATGTTTCTGATCGCCGTTGTGCAACCAAAAGTACTCTCGCCACACATCTGTTGTTTTAAATAGATTTAGAGTGGAAGTTTCCCCGGAAAAGGGGGGGTTTGACATGGAGTCCTTTCAGAAAGTGGAAAAGATTGGAGAAGGGACATACGGGGTGGTTTATAAAGCCAAGAACAAAATCACCGGAGAGACTGTCGCGCTGAAGAAAATTCGTTTAGACACGTAAGTTAAGTGTTTGTCATTTGTTTTTGTGTAGTCGAAAGGCCATTCAGAATGAAATAACTCGCATACAGTCACAATCTAAACTGTATATTTTATGTTTATGAATGATAAAACGGAACTCTTTCGTGATTTACGAGTATAAGTGCTTTTAAAAATCTGTTCACCTCTTAGAGAGATGATCTGTCAAAGCTCATTTAAAACACTTTAATGTTCAAGCAGATAATGGTAACACTTTACAAAGTTTCACTTTGTTAACATTAGTTAATGTCATGAACAAATAATGAGCCTTTTTTAATGAAGTTGTTAATATAGGTTCATAAATGTACTGCTGTTCATTGTTAATTCATGTTTGTTTACAATGCATTAACAATGTTAATATACACAGATGGGGCGTAACATTATGATCACCTTCTTGATATTGTGTTGGTCCCCCTTTCACTGCCAAAACAGCCCTGACCCGTCGAGGCATGGACTCCTCTAGACCCCTGAAGGTGTGCTGTGGTATCTGCACCAAGATGTTCGCAGCAGATCCTTTAAGTCCTGTAAGTTGCGAGGTGGAGCCTCCATGGATCGGACTTGTTTGTTCAGCACATCCCACAGATGCTCCATTGGATTGAGATCTGGGGAATTTGGAGGCCAAGTCAACACCTCAAACTCTTTGTGCTCCTCAAACCATTCGTGAATCATTTTTGCTTTGTGGCAGGAGCATTATCCTGCTGAAAGAGGCCACGGCCAGCAGGGAATATCGTTTCCATGAAAGGGTGTACATGGTCTGCAACAATGCTTAGGTAGGTGGTACGTGTCAAAGTAACATTCACATGGATGGCAGGACCCAAGCTTTCCAGCACAACATTGCCCAAAGCATCACACTGCCTCCGCCGGCTTGCCTTCTTCCCATAGTGCATCCTGGTGCCATGTGTTCCCCAGGTAAGTGACGCACACGTGATGTAAAAGAAAACATGATTCATCAGACCAGACCACCTTCTTCCATTGCTCCATGGTCCAGTTCTGATGCTCACTGTTGGCTCTTTCAGCGGTGGACAGGGGTCAGCATGGGCACCCTGACTGGTCTGCAGCTATGCAGCTCCATACGCAACAAACTGATGCACTGTGTATTCTGACACCTTTCTATCAGAACCAGCATTAACTTCTTGAGCAATTTGAGCTACAGGAGCTTATCTGTTGGATCGGACAACACGGGCCAGCTTTCGCTCCTCACGTGCATCAATGAGCCTCGGCCGCCCATGACCCTGTCGCCGGTTCACCACTGTTCCTTCCTTTCACCACTTTTGACAGACCGGGAACACCCCACAAGAGCTGCAGTTTTGGAGATGCTCTGACCCAGTCGTCTAGCCATCACAATCTGGTCCTTGTCAAACGCGCTCAAATCCTTACGCTTGCCCATTTTTCCTGTTTCTAACACATCAACTTTGAGGACAAAATGTTCACTTGCTGCCTAATATATCCACCCACTAACAGGTGCTGTGATGAAGAGATAATCAGTGTTATTCACTTCACCTGTCA
Source organism: Ancherythroculter nigrocauda (assembly GCA_036281575.1). Classification (NCBI taxonomy): domain Eukaryota; kingdom Metazoa; phylum Chordata; class Actinopteri; order Cypriniformes; family Xenocyprididae; genus Ancherythroculter; species Ancherythroculter nigrocauda. Next base: position 4,084,593 of record VTFQ01000022.1, read on the forward strand.
GTGCTCATAATGTTATGCCTGTTCGGTGTACAACGCGAAATTTAAAATGTGTACGTGGAAATTAACAATAACCTAGATTTATAAATGTTATAGTGCTCATTGCTTTTTCATGATCCCTGATTTAACTAATCTTAAAGGGATAGTTCACCCAAAAATGAAAATTATCCCATAATTTACTCACCCTCAAGCCATCCAAGGTGTATAAGATTTTATTGTTTCAGCCAAACTCGGAGTTATGTTAAAAAATATCCTGGCTCTTCCAAGCTTAGTAATTGGAGTGAATGGTACCTTAGATTTTGAATCCCAAAAAAAGTGCTTCCATCCATCATAAAAGTAATCCATACGGCTCTAGGGGGTTAATAAAGGCCTTCTGAAGTGAAGTGATGTGTTTTTGTAAGACAAATATCCATATTTATAACTTAATAAACTATAATCACTGGCTTCCGGTAACGGCCATACACGAGTCTAGTTCCGACAGAAGAGTAACCTCTGACCCGATGCATGATGTAGATGTAGCGTAAGCTTAGGTGAGAGTAGACGCCTCTCGCAGTTCAAACAAGTAGGGCTGGGCAACAAACTCAAGCTCCTCTTCTCTTATATTGTGACCGGTGTTTTGTTTTGCTCTGTCCTTTGGATTCCCTCTTTTTGGGGGCTTCAAACTCTAAGGTACCATTCACTCCCATTATAAAGCTTGGAAGAGCCAGAAAATTTTTTTAATATAACTCTGATTCTGTTCTTCTGAATGAAGATAGTCATATACACCTAGGATGGCTTGAGGGTGAGTAAATAATGGGATGATTTTCATTTTTGGCTGAACTATCCCTTTAACTAATTTAATAGGCTGTTAGATGAGGTTCACTAGCCATATAAACAGATGTTTGTCTTATATGTTGGATGTGTTTGATTGACATGATTATTTGTTTGGTTTCAGGGAAACTGAAGGTGTTCCCAGCACTGCCATACGTGAGATCTCTCTACTAAAAGAGCTTAATCACCCAAACATAGTCAAGTATGAGCAATGTCTAAAACCTTAGTCCTATTCATTATTTTAACCAATACATTAACTAGTCCTCTGTTCACATCATGATGTAGATTAAATCAACTTCTTAAGTCTCACAGTGGCTGTTTTCTCGCCCACAGGTTGCGTGATGTGATACACACAGAAAATAAGCTTTACTTGGTGTTTGAATTTCTTCACCAAGATCTGAAGAGGTTTATGGACTCATCCTCTGTTTCTGGCATATCCTTGCCACTCGTGAAGGTGAGTTTAGAGCTGCGTTTAAGCTGCAAGATTTTTTTTTTTTTGTCACGTCTGTTTACATTCCCTTTAGACATGACTGGTAGCCGATATATCTGTGTTTACATTAATCCCTGCCCAAAATGATTCTGTTGGTGATCACTTTACTACGCGACATGGTTGACACTCATGTTTTTAATGGCCATACTAAAATTATTTGTGTAATTCACATCAGGTGGCCATGATTATTTGCCAGTATGGATTAATTAAAGGATTAATCCACTTTCAAATTAAAATTTCCTGATGATTTACTCACCCCCATGTCATCCAAGATGTTCATGTCTTTCTTTCTTCAGTTGGAAAGAAATTAAGGTTTTTGATGAAAACATTCCAGGATTTTTCTCCATATAGTGGACTTCAATGGAGCCCAAATGGTTGAAGGTCAAAATTACAGTTTACAGCGATCCCAGACGAGGAATTCTATTAGAATGCCGGCAATGTAGACGCTGTTAAGTGTATTACTGCCCTCCACAGGTCAAGGTTTGAACTAAATTGTCATATACAATATTCTAGTGCAAGTATATAACAATTAGTTCAAACTTTAACCTGTGGAGGGCAGTAATACACTTAGCAGTGTCTACACTGCTGGAATTCTAATAGAGAAGAAGAAGAGAGCTAGTTCAAGATGTAATTTTGACCTTTAACCATTTGGGCTCCATTGAAGTCCACTATATGAAGAAAAATCCTGGAATGTTTTCATCAAAAACCTTAATTTCTTTTCAACTGAAGAAAGAAAGACATGAACATCTTGGATGACATGGGGGTGAGTAAATTATCAGGAAATTTTAATTTGAAAGTGAACTAATCCTTTAAAAGCTGTCATGCATGTTTGCAGCACAAAATCTGAACGGATTAGACGTGCCGATATTCGGTAATGTGATATATCACGATAATTAATATGCACAATATTGTTTTTGTGAGCACTTCAAAATACCGTGAATAATTTATTACGAATTATTAAAATTTTTAAAATGCATTTTAAGAATACTTTCCCAATTAAGTGTCTGAAATGCACAAATAATAAAATGCACCACATGGCAGAATGAGTGAAGGAGACACGTTGAATGAAAGTGCACGTTCACTCTCTGACAGCAGAGGGTGCTGATGCAACAGCAGAAATGAAGCGATTACCCTGCAAGCGGCATAAACAAAGCAGCTGCACTACTGAACAGTATTTCAAATGCTTCAAACAGCCATTCAGTTTTTTGTATTGGCAATGTTGTTCATCACAGCACAAATACTTAATACTTAAAGACTTAATATGCTATTTATTTTCAGACTTTAACATTTTTATATTCTACAACATGCTCTATAATGACTGAAAATGTTCTGATTATTTGTTATTGTTCAGTAACACTTAGTGACCTAAGGCTTCATTAGTTAACGTGTTAATTAATTATTACCATACTGACCATGAAAAATACTCAAGGCATTTATTAATCTTAATGTTAATTCCTTAGTTAATGTTTAATAACATTACTAAAATCAAAAGTTGTAATGGACCTGAGCTAAAACTAACAATCAGTTGTATTTCTTGACTAACATTAACAAAAAATATCTTCTGTAACAAATGTAGCTATTGCTCATTCTTAATCTTAGTTAATGCATTAACTAATGTATTGTAAAGTGTTACCTGTTGTTCTTTATAATTTTTTTTGTACTTTAATCTGTTTGAAAAATTTTACTTTATTTTTTTTTGTGTATTGCATTATTGTAATATGTTGTTGCCATGTTCAAGAGATGCTAGTTTTGCCACCTGGAATGTAAACCTCCTTCCTAAGGTGGACAAACTTAAGAAAACAGTGGTTAAAATGTATTTAGTTAGCATATTTACAGTAGTGTTTACAGTGCCTCAGGAAGCCTCCAGAGCTGATACTTGCCGGTTATTGGTAAGATGCGTTACATTTCTGACACACTCTCTAAGCACTAGACCAATCACAATAGACTGGAGTTGGCTGACCAATCAGAGCAAACTGCACTTTTTGGAAGGCGGGTTTTAAAGATACTGAAACTAAAACAGAGCGTTCAGACAGAGGGTAAAAACAGGTACTGCAGCAATTATAAGAAAAAATGAGCTTTTTGAACATTAAATGATATAACCATATTCTAGTTGATCCCATAAACAAAATTATGAACTTGAAAATGAGCATAATAGCACCCCTTTAAGCAGAATGTGTTTATATATGTCAGTGCTTCCCACACATAGACTTCACTTGGGTGGGCCGCCCAAGTATATTTGGAGACACATTTTTGCTTTTATTATTTTTATCCTCTTATACTTGTATATCCGCGCAAGATAATGAAACCATCCGCGATCGAATAACTAGTCGTTTCGTACCTGCTCATTATGTGTGCGTCAGAACTGTTTACTCCCGCTAGCATTCCCATGGGCGCTGCATGTTGCAAAGTCACAAGGCGCTGTTGCGCGTTCTACAAGCTCGCACAGCAGTGCCTCAGGCTGCTTCAAAGTGGTTCTCAATCAATGAAAAGCGCAGATTTATGCCAAGCGATTGCTAATGAACTCAAGTTGATGAATTATTACAAAGTCTACTTCATTGCCTTTATATAAAATGTTTTAGATGATTGTAAGAATCTGAAGGATTAGCCTGCAGTAGTACATACATTTCAAAATAAGAGTCCTGGTGTATTTCGGGCTTGTTTATAAATAAGGTCACACGCTAAGTTTTTTTCTTTTTTGTTTGGGCATTATTGGTATTTTGGTTACACAATAAATTGTATTTAATTTGATTTCCATTTAATTCATAGTAAATTATTGTAGTCTCCCTCACAGGAAGAAAAAACTAAGAACATTATTTGACACACATATTATTCATTTTATAAATTTTACTAGTCCCATTCACTGAGAGAGACACTATATGACAGCAAGGAGAACATAGGAAAAGGTGAACCATTTAAATGCTGTAATTTTGCATAATTTACAATGCATAATAATGCATAATATTAGTATGTAATTAAATGTAATATGCTATGTACTTAAAATGAATTTCAATAAATAAAAATACTGTTAAAAATCACACATTATTTGTTTGTCACATGTAGTAGACGATTTTTATGCCGTGGGTAATAGGATTTTTCGCCCTTTTCCGCACCGCAAGTATATTTCAAACCTGTGGGAAGCACTGAATGTATCTTAAACTCTTACTCTAGAGGTCAGTTTTTGTTCTGAGGAGCTAGAACTAGGACCATTCTGTGCTGAGTTTCTGTAAAAAAACCAAACAAATTTAAAACGTTTATTGTACGTTAAAGGGATGTGCCGCATGAACGCCTCAATGCCACACTTCTGCGCATGTGTGCTTTTTTGTGCTTGTTAGACAAGATAAGGCATATAAAGTTTATTTGAATAGTTCATTTCCTACATGCTGGTAATTCAGTTTTGCTTTAGGTTTGTTTAGGATTTGTGTTTATAATGTTGTTAATGATAAATTACCATGATTTATTTCGTACTTTTATTTTTAATTCTTGTTCTGTATACCAATAAATATAAATGATATTTGAGGGGTGAGGGTAGCTAAAATGCATATTTATAGTGTTTGTAGACATTTTGTTTTATTCACTGGTATTTTTTGTTGTTTCTGAGTGTAATAAAAAAATATGACTTTTTACACCTAGTCACTTCATGCGTTTTCTCTGATTGGATAGCTGTCCATTCATGAAAAGACTAGGTGTAAATGCCGTCCAAAACACTTTCGAGACGGATTTAAATCTGGTCACCCAATTCACTTCAGGAGGTGGTCTGAGACACATTTCAGATGAAACTAGACAAGTGTAATGTATCTGGTTGTTGAAACCACATGTGTAAGTTTTACTCCTCCCAAAATGTTAAAAAATAAATTTGTGAGAGCATGTTATAGGCTATATGACATGTTATAGCCAGATGTGACAGCTCTACTGCATCACCATAGTATCTCTTTAGCAAACTGCCATAAATTAAAGTTTGACATCGCAGACGCTCAACGCATCATGTTCATTAAAAGTAGTGAGACTTAATTATCTTACCAGTGCTGATGCCGCTCTCTCTCCTATTGCATTGACGTGATATTCGTTGACATGAACTGCTGAATTTGCATATAGCGTGGGAATTGAAGATTGTATTTATATTATGTGGCCAAGTGTAAATGGAACAGTTTTAACAAATCAGATCCGATCAGTAAAAATGCATGAAGTGACCAGGTTTTTTCTCTCTCAACAATGAAAATTTGTCCTGATGTGACTTACATTTGGATGTGATGTATAACTATTAGTGCTTTTGGTAAATGCAGCCCACAACTGTTAAACATCCAAGAAGGTGTGGTAATAATTTGGGGAATAATGTCTAATGTCTGTCTGTCTATTTGTTCAGAGTTACCTGTTCCAGTTGCTCCAGGGATTGGCCTTCTGTCACTCCCATCGGGTTCTTCACAGGGATCTCAAACCCCAGAATCTCCTGATCAACGCTCAGGGCGAGATCAAACTGGCTGACTTTGGTTTGGCCAGAGCGTTTGGTGTACCTGTACGGACTTATACACATGAGGTGAGAGGCAGAAACATTGCTCTAGAGCAGGGGTGGCTAACGTCGGTCCTGCAGAGTTCAGCTCCAACCCTAATCAAACACCCCTGAACAAGCCAATCAAGGCCTGAAGGGTTGTTAGAAAGCTATAGGCAGGTGAGTTTTTATCAGGGTTGGAGCTAAACTCTGGACTGAGCTCTGCAACAAAAGTAGCGTAGCAGTATGACAGAGGATAGACGAATTTGTTGAATAAACTCGTTATTTTTGATTTGTGCACAAAAAGTATTCTTGTCGCTGCATAATATTAAGGTTGAACCACTGTAGTAATGTCGACGGTTTTAATGATGTCTTTAGTACCTTTCTGGACCTCAAAAGGTGCAATGTCGTTGCTGCCTATGTGTGGATCAAATACCCTCGGATTTCATCAAAATATCTTAATTTGTGTTTCGAAGACAAACGAAGGTCTTAAAGGTTTGGAACGAAATGAGGGTGAGTCATGTGATCATTTGGATTTTTGTAACACAGACATAATGATACTGTGTTGTTGAAAAGACTGTTTGTGAAGTTGTTTCATGGCTATGCATGGCAACTGCTCTCCCTGGGTAAGCAGCAGAGCCAGCGCAGATCTGAATGTTCGCTGTGATCTTATTTCTCAAAGGGTTAATTAACATAGCCGAATCGTGTAGGAATAAGTTCCCATTGGACTTTTAACGATTAAACATGCAACTCTAAAGATTACTAAGCAGATGCAGTAATGGTTTAAAATAGTTGTCAAATAAAAAAATCACCAGCAGGCAAAATTTCACTGACCGTAAGAAACCAGCTTATAAAGACTGAGTTAATTTCACTCCACTTTTTCATCTCACAAGTATGACTGCTGATGGGCAGCTGCTTTCAAATGCTCCCGTTAGTGTTTGTGTGAGCTCTCTGTGAAGAGCGTCGAAGGTTTCTGTTTACACTGTGAACTGTTCAACTGTTGAGCAGCCAATCAAAGACATGTCTGTTGAGCGTGTGATCACAATGGCCAATCAGAGGTGTTAAAAGGTTAGTTCTCCCAAAAATGAAAATTCTGTCATTAATTACTCATCCTCATGTCGTTCCACACCCGTAAGACCTTTGTTCATCTTCAGAACACAAATTAAGATATTTTTGATGAAATCCGAGAGGTATCTGACACGTCCATAGACAGCAATTTAACGACCACTCTCAGGGTCCAGAAAGGTACTAAAGACACCATTAAAGTGCATATTGCAGGTTAAACATTTTTTTTCAAGATGAATATATAACCTTGTACAACAATAGCATATAAAAAGGTACTGCAGGGTTTAAAAATGTTTTGCAGGACATAAGGGCATGAATTTAGTAGATAAAGTGACGGTCTCTGTAAAAACCGTTTTTTTTTCTTTTTTTCAGCGTCGCGTCATTTTACGTCACTAAAGGGAGTCATTCGCCGAGCTCTGTGTTGACTCAGTGCAGAGTAAGCTGGTATTCAGTAACAGTGGTCGTGAATCTGTGTGTTTTTGGTAGTTTTTGTATTTTATTTATCTTCATCATGGTAAATTATTGTGTTTGTGGAGGTTGCACAAACTCCAACCTGTCAGGACTTTGGGTCTCATTCATGAAACATTCGTAAATATACGAGTAAATATGTGAGTAATTTGCGCGTAAAGAGACCTTCCCGAAAACTCTTCTCCTGATTCACAAATACTTCGTAAACGTCAGAAGTGATAGTGAAATGTGTGTGTGTGTGTGTGTGTGTGTGTGTTAATGAATTCCAATCAGTCGTAAATGGGACGCGCGTGCACGCTCATTCTCAATTACCATAAATCCCGCCCATTAAATCCGACTGACAACTATATATGGGCATCATATTATGACACCAAACGAAGGATTTTGGCCATTTTATAGGAAACAATTTCCATAACAATTAAGGGGCCATTAGTTTGCCCAGCCCTATTGAAATCAATTAATTATTTGATTAAAGTGCTCCGTTTGCAGATGCTATTACTGGCTCTCACAATAAAAGTAAAAAGAAAAAACGTATGTAATTACTATATATAATATTTTTTTTCAAAATGCTGTGTAAATATGTACCTTATTAAGGTGAATTAAAATGCAGCCTTATTAATGAGCAAAACTTTCGGATGTTAAACGCACTATTTACGCGTGGCTGGGAGCAGGTGTAGATTTCTTTCGTACCAACTAACATTTGGAAAATACGAACATTTTAATGAATCCGAAAATTTACGCCAGAACCACTTTACACACAATTTACACAAAATTTTGTTCTGCTCATGTTTCATGAATGAGACCCATTGAGTCCAGAGGTTTAATAACAAGAAGAAGGATGCTGCTATCTTCCGTGCCGGTGTGTTTTGTGCATGTGAAGAGAAGGGACTTCACTTCTGCATCTGCTTCGAGAAACGCGTTCATTATATACCGGAGGATTATCATCCCGGCGATATGATGGAGTTCAACATTGTAATACTACTGTAAATGATTATATTAAATGAATAAACTTACACACGTTTCACTTTCACCGTTTTTACTTGAATAATTTTCAACACTGATACAAATTATGTTCACAAATGCATACAGTCTCACACTCACAAAAAACGCTTTTGAATTATGTGCTGGTAATGCACTCCCATTGACTGTAAACGTATATAGCCTATACATTCAAGTTCACACAACTACATAAATCACGGTGTCATATACATCCCCACACTACCAGTGATCAGCACGGAATAAACTCATAACGCATAATGAATGAATAAAGGATAACATTGCAAGAAACACATAATAATAATAATAATAATAATCCTTACATTTATATAGCGCTTTTCTGGGCACTCAAAGCGCTTTACATATTGAAGGGGGAATCTCCTCAACCACCACCAATGTGCAGCATCCACCTGGATGATGCGACGGCAGCCATATTGCGCCAGTACGCCCACCACACACCAGCTTATTGGTAGAGAGGAGACAGAGTGAGGAAGCCAATCAGTGTATAGGGATGATTAGGAGGCCATGATGGACAGAGGCCAATGGGCAAGTTTTGGCCAGGATATCGGGGTTACACCTACTCTTTTCGAAGGACATCCTGGGATTTTTAATGACCACAGACAGTCAGGACCTCGGTTTAACGTCTCATCTGAAGGACGGTGCTTTTTGTCAGTATAGTGTCCCCATCACTATACAGTAACACTGCATGTTCAGCCTCCGGCGGGAGACATGATCACGGATCAGTCAGAGGGATGAAACGTGAATGGTGCACCCTTAATCTTGTTGTTTTTTTTTACATTGGTAACGTTAGTTAGCAAAATCAGTCGTGATGAGAAACCGCTATATCACGTAACGTTAGTGTGGACGGATATTAAGGAAGTTTATTAGTTTCTGTTATTAGTAATCAGTTACTCCTAGATGACCAATAGCTTTGCTTTTGCCTGATTCATAATAATCTGTACAATATTGTGATCTGAGAACAGTGTTACATATCGTTTGCTAACGTGTACATCTATAAGCTAACACTGGTATCGCCCTGTTCTCCACTGGTTCTCCTCACACAACAGCTCAATTTGTCTCTTTTGACCGTTGTTCTGTCTAATCCTGGCCTGTCCCTGCTCTCTTGACTATGGCTGTGGTTTGTTATACGAGTAAGAATAAACATTTACAATTTCCTCAGTGTCCGAACTGTCATTGCGATCCATTGTTTTCCTATTGTTTATATTGATCGCGCTCCCTTCAGTTACGTCACTTCCGATTTGGCATTTTTCAGATGCGGAAGTAAAATTTTCTCACAAAAAATGACTCCAGAAGCCTAATTAGCGTATTTATACGTGTTTTTTCAAGAAAATCTATTTCATACATTATTTTTCTATACATTGAATGACTGAAGCTCTGCAATATGCAATATGCCCTTTAAAACAGTTGACGTGACTGCAGTGGTTCAACCTTAAAGGGGGACTCCGTATTATTTCAGATACACTGTTTGGAGGTTAGTCGGGCCGACACCAACAACAAACGCCTAACCAATCAGCATTAGTGGGCGTATGACGTTCGAGGAGAGAGAACGAGCAAGAGGGAGATTTGAAAATAACAATAAAAAAAAAAACTGCAGAACAAGAGAGACTGGACACAATACAAAACAGCTCAAAAGAATATCACTGGAATGAAGGTTTATGCCTGGGCAAGTGCTTTAGGACCGGTGTTTATATTAGAAAAGCTTTCCAGCACTGGAGAGAGTTAAGAGGGAAGGCCTGAAAACAGCGAAGCGGAGGCTGCTTTGATTCCTTCTTATGTGAGTAACACTGGGTTTGGGTGTCATGATTGTCTGGAGCGTCTGTGCTGTTGGCAACTAACAACGAACACTTGTTTGTATTTACTCTTGTGTACTATACATTCATTTTTTGTGCTTCCTTGTCGTTCGTTCATCAACTGCGCTTTATTTTTCGTGAAGCACTTTGTTGAGCGTCAGCTATGATAAACAGACATCCACTCGCATTGTGTGTGTAACAGTGGCCAGATAGTGAGAGTTGTGCAGGTAAACCACTGCACACTGACGATTGCTAGAGAATGAGGTGTTTAGCATCATTGGTAGTGCATTCACCTCGCATACCAGCAGCGATCGAGCCAGGGTTCGAGACCAATTGGAGCAGGGTGGTTAGAATTGGAGTGTGAGTTTTGGAGGCGGAGCAATAAAGAGAGGGGTGGGTTTGTTTAGGTTGATTTCAAATATCAACAGTGTTCAACAACGAATTTGAGAAATCGAATATAGCACCTTTAATGTTATGAAGTGATGAGAATACTTTTTGTGTGCAAAAACAAAATAACAACTTTATTCAACAATATCTTCTCTTCTGTGTCATTCTCTTGCGCTGTTTACATTCAGCGCTTCCAGGTTCTATGTCAGAATGCAGACTCGTTATTAGCCGATGCTGTTTACGTGAGCAGCACGACGCATGAGTATGATGCTGATGCAAGAGCCGGCCAATAATGAGTCTAAACTGTCTAAAAACAGTGGAGTTTTTGTTCACTATTAATCACTATTAAAAATGTGAGGAGTTTATTGAATAATATAAGTGCCTTTCTCAATTCTCCAGTATTTCTTTATTTGACCAGCACTAAATCAACAAGTGTCATCTCATATCAATCCCAAAAATAGAATAGACACTTACTGCTGCACAAAATAAGGTCCTGTGACCTATAAAAAAACTTAAAATGGAGACTCTCTTTATCTCTACTTTTAAAGACAATTCAGCACACAAGATAAGATTAAATTATAATATGGAAAATATAAGTTAATCTATGTAATATTTATGTTTGCTTGTTTGAAACAGCAAGCCTACATAGATTACTATTAAGGAATCAAATTATATTCTTAGATCCTTCATGACTCATTTGTCTTGTGTCGAAATATAAAATTATGGTCCCACTTTATATTAAGTGGCCTTAACTTCTATGTACTTACATCAAAAAATAAGTACAATGTACTTATTGGGTTCATATTGAATTGCAAAACACATTTGCAGCTATTGAGGTGGGGTACGGGTAAGATTAGGGACAGGTTTGGTGGTATGGGTAGGTTTAAGGGTAGGGGTAAGGTGTAAGGGATGGGTCAACAGTGTAATTATAAATGTAATTACAGAAATTAATTACAGATGTAATTACATGCAGGTGTTTTTAAAATATAAGTACAATGTAAAAACATGTATGTACACAATAAGTGCATTGTATCAAATGATTAATTTAAATGTAAGTACATAGTAGTTTAGGCCACTTAATATAAAGTGGGTCCAAAATTATTAATGAATTGCTATTGTTATCATCCAACTTTGCCTGTGTGGATGACCATGTCAGGGCTTTTCATTGGTCAAAAATGGTTTTTGGTGGTGACAGACATGGTCATCCACACAAACAGTAAAAAGTGCCCTACGTGATCCACGAGCCCGATACTGACGATAAAGTACCTCTCACTGTAATTCTTTCTTGCCCTCTTTGCAAAAAAATCTGTGATTTCATAGCTTTGTAAGAGAAGATGCTTCTTTGCTAGACCTGAAAATTAATTTGGTGTAATAATAATTAATAATCAGTATTAAAAAGTAGCATTAAAAAGTTACATTAACTAATAATATAATTTTCTAGCATATACAATTGAATGCACCTAGCTAACAACAACTTGCTTTGTTCTGGTTTCACCTCACTCCAGTCTAAACTAACTGATTTTATAGGTAGGCCTAATTTACTACACATTGTCATGAAATGAGAACAAACGTGTCCCCGTTTAGCAAGTGTGCTAAACGGGGACACGTTTGTTCTCATTTCAGAGTTGCTCGAGTAAATGATTCGTTATAGACAGAGTGGGCAGATCGGTTGTTTTCATGATTCATTAAAATGAATCTGTTCAAATGAGTCATTGGGTCATGAATCGGACATTAGCGGACGTTGACGCGTTGTGTGCGAATCGCGACTGTTATTAGGACATCGCAAAAGATTTGTCAACACAGAAAAGATAGGATTTTCTTTTCTTTTACTGAAAGTGTGGTTTATGTCAGCTGCACGTCCCGGACGCCTGTCAGAGAAGATGAGGTGACGTTCTATTCACTCTATTCACTGTTCACACCCAGCAGTTATTCAGGAAGAACATTCTCCTGAATAACTGCTTATGTTTCGCCTCGTGAAAAATGGATTCGGTCTTCCGAACTTTTAGCATCGTGTCAGTTGATTTAGATTATTATGTGCAAGGTAGAGAGAGTGCAAAGACGGCGCTTACTTTGAAGACAGAGAGAGTTCACCTGCACGAGGGAGGAGCTCTGCTCGTTCTGTCCGTCAGCGCAGCAGTCGTCTGCATCACTAATAAACAACACTCAATAACTGATCAAATAAGGCTTTGGTGGAACAAAAAGATTTCAATGTAGGAAAAACCCTGCATGTACTTAAGCTACCATCATAGACCCAGGCCAAACCCTGTGTTCTGCACAACTGATCTGTAACCGCCTTAATTTGATCCTTTTTCATAGGTGGTAACTTTGTGGTACAGAGCTCCAGAGATTCTCCTGGGATGTAAATATTATTCTACAGCTGTTGACATCTGGAGTTTGGGCTGCATCTTTGCTGAAATGGTATTATTATTTGTTTTATGTACACATCTTATCATCTTGCATTTATTGATGGCTTAAGATGTTTATTTACTGTCTGGCTTTTCATACCAGATTACTCGGAGGGCATTGTTTCCTGGAGACTCTGAAATAGACCAGCTCTTCCGAATATTTCGAACACTCGGCACTCCAGATGAATCTATATGGCCTGGAGTAACCTCAATGCCAGACTACAAACCCTCCTTCCCCAAGTGGGCACGACAGGACCTGTCTAAAGTGGTGCCCCCTCTGGATGAAGATGGCCGAGACCTCCTTGGGGTAAGAGGGGAACAATGTTTATTTAGTATCAGCCTGACTGGGGTTGGTGAAGCTGCTTTGTTGTTAACATTTATTGAGCTGCTTGTAGTTTGACAGGATGCATCAAGCTGCACTACAGTACAGCAAAAACTACTAGTCTAATTAATGCAGATTTAAAACATTATTAAAGACAAGTAAACAATCAGTAATAAAATAAGAACAAATAATCTAAATACAAATACAACAGAACAAAGATACAAATGAAATAAACAGTGTTTTTCATGTTTTGAATAAAGTAATCAAATGTAAAAATAACACAGTATATAATCTTCACTGTATAAATTAAATATAGATTAATCTTTATAAAAGTCATTCAGTCAAGTGCAGTGTGCGATTTCTTTGTCCTTTGTTGTTTGATTAACATAAAAATCACAGCAGCAGGTTTATTAGGCTGCTGTCCGGATCCACGGTTCAAATATACTCATACACATGCCCTTTATCAACTGTTTACGTTCACTTAAAGGGTTAGTTCACCCAAAAATGAAATTTCAGTCATCAATTACTCACCCTCATGTCGCTCCAAACCCATATGACTTTCGTTCATCTTCAGATCACAAATTAAGATATTTTTGATGAAATCCATGAGCTATCTCTAATAGACATTTGCAATTTGCAATTCTTCTGTTCCCTGTCAGACTACTACGCTGTTGTCGTTGTAGACTCAGTTCAGCACTCCCGGGTTCTATGTCAGAACAACAGCTCATTATTGGCCTGCTCCTGGGTTAGCATCACACACATGTGTCGTGCTGCTCACGTGAACAGCTTCGGCCAATACTGAGCCGCCGTTCTGACGTAGAACCAGGAAGCGCTGCACTGTCTATACAAAGTAAACAGTGTGGGAGACTTGACAGGAAAGAGAAGAAATTGTGGAATAAAGTCGTTGTTTTTGTTTTGTTTTTGCGCACCAAAAGTATTCTCCTCTGTCTGTGTAGCGCCGCTTCAAATCCAACAAGTCTTTTATGAATGATCCGCAGAATCATTGGTTTCACTTGGTTTGTTCAAAAGGTGAATTCAGAAACGAAACACTGCTTTGCATTGCGGAGATGAACAGTTCTGCTTTGTCTTTGTTTTCATTGGCAAAATTAAACAAAATAGACAATGTTGCATCTAAAATATTTAATATATACAATAGTTAATATATACAATATTAACTTATTTACTGAATTGTTGTATAAAATCAGTATTGCATTTGCACTCTTTATATAGGCTATTATAGGACACAAACAGCACTCATGTAATATTGCACTCTACTCGTGTGATATTGCTTAACTCATATGATCTAAATATGAGACAACTCAAACAGGGGCAATTTTAGGGACTTTCTAAATGCATTCTATAGGGTTCATTGCAGTGAATTGTTTCCCTGCATCATATTTGTCATCAATCGACTGTATGAAATGTCAGTTAAATACGTTAATTTTAAAGGATTAGTTCACTTTCAAATAAAATTTTCCTGATAATTTACTCACTCCCATGTCCCATCCAAGATGTTCATGTCTTTGTTTCTTCAGTCGAAAAGAAATTAAGGTTTATGATGAAAACATTCCAGGATTATTCTCCTTATAGTGGACTTCAATGGCCTCCAGCTTCAAAGGGCTTTAAACGAGACCAGACGAGGAATAAGGGTCATATCTAGCAAAACGATCAGTCATTTTTGTAAAAAATACAACTGTATATGCTTTATATAAACAATTGATCGCCTTGCACGTGCTTCCGCTTTCCATATTCTTCAAAAAGCTTACGCTGTATGTCCTACACCTTCCCTATTCTACTTACGGAAAAAAAAAACGGAACTGGCGCTGCGTTCGTTCTGTAAGTAGAATATGGAAGGCGTAGGACATACAGCGTAAGCTTTTTGAAGAATACGGAAAGCGAAAGCACGTACAAGGCGATCATTCATGTTTATAAAGCATATACAGTTGTATTTTTTTTCAAAAATGACAGATTGTTTCGCTAGATAAGACCCTTTATAGATATAGTTATAGACGCCTATCGTATCCTTTAGTGTCTTTTTCTTGTTCTGCGCTTGAAGTCTATGGCAGCTAGGGATGGGAGTCAAAAATCAGTTCCAATTCTGGAATCAGATACTAGTGGTAAAATAAAAATTTTGATTCTACTTATCGATTCCTGTGTGCACAATTTAATGTGATTTCAAAATATTTTCAAGCACAAGAAGATGCGAAAGAGAACTTTGAAACTTTTCTTTGTGCACGCATCCAAAACATGCAGAGAGCCGCCTCTCATATAGTGTGCGATACTGAATTGAGTTCTCATATATGTTGTCTTGCGCTTGAACACACAAATACACACAAAGTTATATCAAAATATCTTTGTAAACACAGTCGGTTTTGATCCTGCATTCGGTCTTAAAGTGACAGCAGCCTAATAAACCTGCTGCTGTCTGTGTCATTAATGTTAATCAAAGATTTTTGTTCATGGAAATCGGCTGCAACAAAACCTTTTGCCAAAAGATAAAGAATAAATATGTTTGATATAAATGTTTGACTAAATGTTTTTTACCTTACTGGAATCGATAAGAATCAGAAACAGTAGGCAGAATCGGAATCCCTAAGAGATCCGAACACCCTTACCCCTTGCCCATTCTTACTTTTAACCAAGCGATTGAATTTTACACCTCGACCCATATTCCACAATTTTTATCTGTCTATTTGATTTGAATTAAAGGTCGACTGATAGTGGATTTTACCAATGCTAAGTTGTGCCGAACTCACCGATAACCGAAATAACTAACATTTTATTACAAAAAACAAAACAGTGCTGAACCATGAAAATGTGCTAAATGAAATGAATATATAAATATGAATATATTCAAATTCTCTACAGAATAAATTCTACCGAAAATTATTTAAACATTAAAATATTACAGATCAACCTCTGGTTTCACAGACGAGGCTTAAGCTAGTCCCAGACTAAAATGCATGTTTGAGCGGTTTTAACTGAAATCAACTTGCACTGACATCTTAAAATATGTCAGTGTCATTGTTTTGTCTCCAGATGCACACTAGTAATGTTTTTTTTTTTTTAGGGTATGTTTATAAAAGCTACTTAAATGCCCTAATTGAAATAAGGCCTAATCCTGGCTTAGGCTAAGTCCAAGAAACATGTATGTGAATTTCATAGGTAACTCTTTGCAAGTCCCATTTGTTAACAAGGATGTATTAGCTAGCTTGCATGAACTATATGCATTATGCAATATACATTTTTACAGCATGTATTAATATTTGAGCAATACAATTGTACCTTGATCATTCATGTTAGTTCATAGTGCATTAACTAAGGTTAACAGATAAAATAAAGATTAAAACTCAATTTAAAAATGTATTAGTAAATGTTGAAATTAACAAACTAACAGTGAACAATACTTATACAGTATTTGTTAACGTTAGTTAATGTTACAAATGGAGTTTTATTGTAAAGTGTTGTCATGCTTAAAAATGGGCCTCTTTAAATATCTACGTAAAGGAAAGAGCATTAAAATTACATAAATGTATATTACACGTATAGGGCCCTATTTTAATGATCTGAAACGCAAGTGTCAAAGCGCGAAGCGCAAGTAACTTTGTGGGCGGGTCTCGGCGCTGTTGCTATTTTCCCGGCGGGATAAATGGCTCTTGCGCCCGGCGCAAATCTAAAATGGGTTGGTCTGAAGTAGCTTCATTATTCATAGGTGTGGTTTGGGCGTAACGTGAAATAAACCAATCAGAGTGTCATCTCCCATTCCCTTTAAGAGCGAGATGCGCTCGCGCCATGGCGGATTGCTATTTACATGGCGTACACGCGATGAGTCAGTTAATATATATGTGTGCGTATTGGCACGATTGTTCAATTAATTAGCCAATTTCGTTCATCATTATAAGTAGTAATAGGCTGAATTGAAAATAGGTAGCCTAATTCTAATACACACAATGACTATTGATCATTACATTTTTATATTTATGTAGCCTACACAATAATATTCTTTTACACTGTAATCCTTTTGTTTTTAATATTTGGCATGTTTGTGTGATGCGCATCCCTGTGTGTAATAAGCAAAGTCAACGCGCACTGTGGACGCGCCCAGAGGCACTCTAACAAAAAAATATTGCGCCATTGACTTTAGACCAGGTTTGAGTTGGTCTATAGCGCAGTCTATTTTCAGCTCCTTAAAATAGCAATGCGCGGGCAATGCCCCTGAACACACCTCCTTTTTTGCGCTGAACCGCCCAGGGAGCGCAAGTTCATTCACTAGTTTAGCGACGTGCTTCTGTGGAGGGAAAAGCGCGCTTTGCGCGGGTGCAAAATAGGAATGACACATGCGTCGGTGTACAAAGTCAATTGCGCTGGGTGCAAGATAGGGCCCATAGTGTCTTTATTTGCTTCTATTTTAGAACAATTGATGATTATCTAATCAAAATAACAATATATTACAGTGATATAAAAAAAACCTGAAATCGAATGCGTTTCTGGTTTGTTTTTGTTTATGGTTCTGTCGGCTGCATGAACATATTGATATCAATCAATCATGTCAATAGCTTTAAACATGCAACTTCGCCGGCTAATAAAAGTGACCAGCTTGATTAAAAACGAATGCAAATAGATGGTAACAATTGCAACATTAAACATTTGTGTTGGATTTGCATGTATTTTTGTCAGTGTCAGTGACAGCACATCAACTGCTCCAGCAAAGGACGCAACCAAACTATCAGTATGGATTTTTGCAGATTGTTCCACCAATCAACTATCCATGCCAATTAATCGTCAAAACCGATGAATTGGTCGACCTCTAATTTGAATATTTCTTGTTTCCACAGCAAATGATGATCTATGATCCTAACAAGAGGATCTCAGCAAAGAACGCCCTTGTTCATCGGTTCTTCCGTGACGTCACCATGCCAGTGCCTCCCTTACGCCTGTAAGGGCAACCGTACTTCAGCACCAGTGGACTGTTGGGTCCACTTTTTCCGAGAACTATTTCCCAGATGTTTGGAAATTCAGTTTTATAATATATGATCAGTTGTACCTTTTCTCAAGTCTTTCTGGTTTATTTTAATCTGAAGTTTATCCACTGCAACCTTTGCATTTCACTGGAAAACCTTTGTGCTAATAGTAAGCATTTCATTAAAATTACCTGGAAGATGTAGATTTTGCATAGACGAGATGTGGTGTTTCCTCATCCTCGTAGTTTGGAGATGACATTCCAGTGCCAGTGGCCAATATAACGTGTGAAATTGTGTTATTCATGAATGCAATAAGTACATATCACAGAGAATGCTCTGTACCAGCCTTAGACCATTATCAAACAGTGTCTACAGACTGCCAGTATCTTTTTTTTTTTTTTTTTTTTTTAAAGATTATATTATTCTATTAATTATTTTAAAACTGATTTCTTTTGATAGTTTCATAAAACATACCTTTCTGCAACTTCAATTAAACTCATGTTACATCTTATTTACGTTGTGTTACATATTTTTTTCACATTCTGTTCCCTGAACCAATTTTTTCAACAGGAAAATTATAAGTGTGAAATATAAAGTGGTCTGGTCATAGTATTAAATTTTAAGAGCTCTTTATCGAAGCACCATATAAACAGCAATAAAACAAAGAAGTTTCATTCAAAGCATCATTTAAAAATGGCTCTCTTTGTATAAAATGCTAGATATACAATATGAAATCCATATCATTTTTGTGCTTCGTGTTTAAGCTTTACCTTTGCCGTACTGCCTAAAATAACAGGAGAATACTATCTTTGATGTCTTACGTTTAAGATTATTTTAAGCTTAAAGCTTGGAATGCATATAAATGTACTTAACACTGGTTTGTCAGTGCTGCGTTTGCAATGAAGTATATGAAGAGGTCTTGCACAATCCTACTCAATGAATCTGGTTTATCTGGATGGCTAGGTAAATTTTAGATTAGTTTGTGCCAACCCTGGGTTTTAGGTACCATGAATGTAGGTTGGCTTTTACCATTGTTTAACATCAGTGTTGGGGGAAGTTACTTTTAAAAGTAATGCATTACAATTTTGCGTTACGCCCTAAAAAGTTACAAATTGCGTTACTTAGTTACTTTATATGAAAAGTAATGTGTTGCATTACTTTTGCATTACTTTATCTCACCTGGGCTTGCTTGTTTGTTTTTTAATAACAACAAAAAGTTATATTTTTGGCAAATGTTAAGGACATTTCACACTAAATGTGAAATGAATAAGCCTCAGGCTGAAGGAAATGCATATTTACACCTGTACAGTAGAGGGCACAGCTCAAACAAACCTTTTAGCTGTGCTGCCATTCTGGAATACAGAAGAATAGTATACAGGAGTAGTTCAAGTTCAAGTAGAAATAAGTTCAACACTTATTTCTAAAGTAATTTTTTTGCTCATTAGTATGGTTGAATTAGATCATTGAAGGTCAGCAGCAAAGACATTGGATAATAAAGCGAAATTAAATACATAAAGTATATTTGTGTAATTTAATATAGTTCATTATTATTACGTGTTTGCATACAATTCCGAGATTGCATTTCACTGTTTTTATTCATTTTGAGGATTACTGAAAGTTTTTGTGCAAATGAGTAAATGCATGTTCACATTCAGTCTAGATATACAACAACCGTCATGTTCACACAGCGCACACAACACCTCTGCACTTTATTTCTCTCAACATGCAGACAGGAGAGCTGTCAGTCAATAAATGTGAAAAAGTAACTTAGATATTCTGTTGTAAATTGAAAAAGTAAAGCATTTCTTTACTAGTTACTTGAAAAAGTAATTGATTCAGTGTTTCCTGTGATGGCAGGCCTATTTCAAGAGGAAATTATAACTTTAATTATAACTATGAGTTTTAGTTTGAATGCTTTAGATTTATCATGGATTCACTGCATTTATGACCAGCAAAGCAACGCAGAATAATTCAAATAGTATTTTTACTTTTCGAATAATAATTACAGATAGAATATTCGGCTATTCGTGCACACCCCTATTCCATTTCATAAAAACCTCGCTCACATTCACATCTGCTCTAACAGATGTTAAGAGCACTAGTTCACATCTCAGATTCATGATGAAATAAAAGCAAATCACATACAGGACGCTGAGAATATTCTGCAATTTCTTTTCTATCCACAAGCAAGTCCATACTGTCCATGCTGTTCTCTTTCTAACATTGGTTCAGTATCTCACTATGGGAACGTCTCAAGCGTGACCGATTGCGGAAGCACCAATAACACCACGTCTGCCAACCATGGCAGACCAAGCAATCGGAGTCCTGCCTCCACAGCTATTTCAGCTAATTTCAGACCTTCAGGGAGAGGAGGACATCCTGACTATCAACCTTCCCATCCTGCTCCACCACAACAGCTAGGAAATGTGGGCCCTCAGTCAAAGCCCAGTTTCACGAAACTGAAACAGTCTTTTGCAGCCGCAGCAGCGAAACACTGGTCAGCTACCCCTTTGGAGAAAGCACTCAAGGTTTCTCTGTCCCATCCCTTCAATATGATTCCCTTCTCCCTCCCGCAGGGAAAAGGAGAAGGAATTTAAATGTGGAATGTGTTTGTGAGGACAGTTCAAAGTCCAATGTGTGTGGGAAAATGGCACGTTCCTCTGGCGCCTCCCAAAAATTGTCTTTCTCTCCACCTACGAGGTTTGTTCTGAGGAAGGACAAAAGTTCATAAGCATCCCATCAAAAATAAAGTTTTCTCTGATGCATCCAGACCAGAGGCTGAGGGCTCGGAGTGGGATAAAAATATCACAAAAGATTAAAACAATATCAAATAAAAACGAATATAGCTGTAATATAACGAATATAACTCTTCACTGTAGCAGTATTCCCTCCTTCACCACTAGAGTGTGCTGCAGCACCGCTAGTGAGCCCAGACGGGAAGGGCCCACTGGCTGCTCAGGTGGCGAACTGGCACACATGCGCAGTTCATCCCTAGGTTTTAACCACGATAGACAAGGGATACAGACTTCAATTCGCTCTAAAACCTCCAGTGTTCAATGGAATTGCAATTTCACTGGCCCAAGGGAAAACAGCACAGGTTTAGAGGAAGAAATAGCCACTCTAAGAAAAAAAGGAGTGAAAAGAGTGATTTCAAAGAAAAAAAGCCACACGGGCTACGACTCCCATTATTTTGTGATTCCCAAATGCTGGAGAGGTCTCCGTCCCATTTTGGATTTAAAGGTCCTCAACAAACACTTTAGAAAATACAAATTCAAAATGTCAAAATATTCGTCAAGGCGATTGGTTCACCTTAGTGGTCCTTCAGGACGCATATTTTAACATAGATATTTTTTCTGCTCACAGGAAATATCTGAGGTTCGCTTATCAGGGCACAGCATACGAGTAAATGAAAATCCCCTTCGGTTAAACTATAATAACATCTCCGGTTACTATGGTAACCTCGGTTCCCTAAGAGACGGTCTTTCGACATGGCATCAGAAGCTGATGCTTTGGGGACACCCATCCTTCCTAATCCTTCCTGAAATCCTATTGTACAACGGCAGTGAAGTTGCAACTCTCACTGGCCAATGCCAGCCAAGACGGTGAAAAGGGGGCAGTCCCCGCCACTATATAATGCACCGTCCTGGCAGCATAAGCTCAGAATCTTCTGACTGAACATAAGTACAGCAGACCTGAGCGGTGAACACGGCAGTCTATGCCATGTCTCGTTCCCGTCTCTCAGGGAACCGAGGTTACCATAGTTCAATTAGGGCTGGGCGATATATCGCATGCGATTGTCACGCGCATTTTGTCAGTAAAGCCGGTTCCCTGATTGCCGCTAAATCGCCATCACCTGCTTTCAAATGGAGCGGCATTTAATAGACAGAGCCGTAGATCACTGATAAGCCACGCAATATCGCGTTCATATCGCAGATGTATCGCCTTCGATAATGAACGCGATATTGCGTGGCTTATCAGTGATCTACGGCTCTGTCTATTAAATGCCGCTCCATTTGAAAGCAGGTGATGGCGATTTAGCGGCAATCAGGGAACCGGCTTTACTGACGAAATGCGCGTGACAAAAGCATTCGATATATCGCCCAGCCCTAAGTTCAATCATGACAACTCTCTGAGTGGATTAAATTCAACCAGCATTTATTGGCATGGGGTATGAAGTATACATGGCTTGATTTTGGCGTACGAGATCTGCTACGCTGCTGCTGTTGCTGCTGCTACTGCTGCTGCTGCTGCTGTTGCTGCTGAGCAAATACAAATTGTTCAGCTTAGTCAAATAAAACAAGGAAAAGGCTGCTGCAAGAATGGTAGAACACCCATAGCAGATCTCTACAGGTGGCGCTGGGGAGGAGGAGGGATAACAGCGCTTCACATTGCACAGCTTGTCGATCGCAGGCTAGGGTACAATATATATGGTTGCGTGGATATGGAATTACTTCTGATTGGCTGATGCCACGGCGTAGAAAGAACCAATCAGTGCTCGGTTAGAGTTTCATGACTGAACTTTGTATTAACCGGAGACGTTCCCTTTCGAGGACGGTCTCTCGATATGGTGTCAGAAGCTGACACTTTGGGGACTCTATAGAATACTGTTTCTCAACGGGGCGGTACCACCCCCCAGGGGGCGTTCAGAGAACAATGGGGGGGGGGGGGGGTATGTTAGAAGGAAGATTTTTGAAAGGGGGGCGTTTACACCAAAGATCCAGGCCTACAATATTCTAAAATCTGCCAGTTTAATGTGACATGTAAGCTATGTATCTTTTTTTTTTTTTTTTTTTTTTTGCATCGATTATTTTTCCAGTCACAGACTAGAGCTAAAGCGCTGAATCCAGTGCTGACTAGACCCAAGCAGCGGAGGAACAGAAAGTTGACAAACCATTAAAAAAGTTTTGACTTAAGAACCACTTATATTTTCAAATATTTTCAATAAATCATGTTCCCATTCACTCCAGTGACGAATTTTACAATTAATTAAACTAAATTATATTTATAAGGTAAAACTTTTACATTTTTTTGGCATTACTAATGCCAATGCCTAATGCCAAAATGTTTTCTTTGTTTAAGTAATTTACTGGTCAGGCATTATTGTTAACTTGTAAGACTGTAAGGAGAAAATGACAATTTGATGGATAATTTAAATATATTCTGTAATCACATTTAGATAAAGTATTAATTCTGCCATCACATCTGAGTGCGAAACGCTGCTTGGATAGTTTCAAGATAGTTAAAAATAATTAATAATAGGCTACAATAATAATTTCTAATTGTTCATATGTGTTTATTCTTATTAGAAGGGTTTATTTTATTTTATTTTATTGATTATGATCACAAATTAATCATGACAAACCAAATAAATTTGAAATTAATTAATTATACCATTGATGAAAACAAGCTGATATCATGGTATTTAGGCTTATAATTATAACATAATTTTTCATGAAAAATCACGATTGTATTTATTTATTTATTTTTTTAAAAGTAAGATTAATGTAAGCAGCTTCTTGCAATACTCTCCTAAATGTGTAAAAAAAAAACCTAAGTGCAAACATTACTGCTTTAATGACCATATACAGTCGTTTTTACTGTCGACAGCATCTTATCTACTTTAAGTGGCATGGGAGAGAGTCGGAAGTTGATTTGTTACCCCTACGAGTTTATAATAGCATATTTTAACTATATTTTCAAATGGATAAAGAAAAAAATCTGTCAACATATTTAAACAAATATTTTTAAATGCTGGCTTTATTAAACTATGTTTTAAACATGTGAATAAACAGTCTCATTTATTTTTAATATACGCCTACTATTTATTAATTTATTGTTCTATTTTATTTAACATTTTTACATTTAGCATGAATAATCAAACATTTAACATAAAACAAGTATTGCACAACAATTTTAAATGTCTACTCATTTGTCCATTTTAAAAAACTAGTTTTTATTCTTGTTCTGTATATGTATATTATATATTTTAGTATTCTTATGCTTGGCTTGGTTTGGTGGCGTCAATTAAAATAATAATAATAATAAAAAAAGGGTCGCTCTTTAAAAAAAAGTTTGAAAGCCACTGCTTTATATGCTGCTTATGTGTTGGAAAACACAAAACATGGCATGGACCACTTTTGGTGTTATATGAGAGGGAGATCCCCCAAATGAGGTTCCTGGATAATGGATAGGAGGCGCTGGCCCAAAAAAGGTTGAGAACCACTGATATAGAACAACGCCGTGGGAACAGCGAAGAAGGGAAGCTCAGCCACGGCGGAGTTATTATGAACAGTTAACACTATTCCCCAACCAATACACAACTTACGATATGCGCATAACATAGTTACTCATCTAACATTGTATGTATTCAAGTATATAATATAACAGGGTACATAACAGGGTAATAAGCATGTGAGTGGCCAGGCACAGCAATTAAGGAACATACACCCAACGAGCAGCTGCTGCCGGCGTCAGTATAACATGAGAGTCATCAGCGAGCCCGCGCTCATTACGAAGACATAGACAAATCGCTGGCTTTGTGCCCCATATTCCAGGTCGCCACGGTGGCATTACGTGCGTGGCAATATTGTATATCACACAGCTCGCTCTGCCGATATGAAGGGGGGAGCGCCACAGACTGGTTGCGACGCTGGCTCCGCCCCCAAATTCCATTTATATGACCTAGTTAAAACCACCAGCCTCAGCTAGCAGCCAGAAACTACAGGTAGAATACAAGTCGTACTCACCGCCAGGATTTGTGAGGCTAGGGAACACACGTCCAAATTGTAGAACCTGGCGAAGGTATTCTGTGACGACCACCCAGCCGCCAATGTTTTGATGGTGATGGTGACGCCTTTAGTCCATTCCCACGAGGATGCAACCACCCTCGTTGAATGCGCTCTGACACCAATAGGGCATTCCATTCCTTGACTAGAATAGGCCAAAGTGATCGCTTCAACCACCCAATCTGGTAGCCGCTGTTTAGAGACACGTTGTCCTTTGGTACTGCCACCAAAACAGACAAAAAGCTGAGTGCCTGAACTGAGCCATGCTGTCAATGTAAATTCGCAAAGCTCACACTGGGCATAGCTCCTGATGAGGGGAGTTATCCGCTGACTCTTGGGGTGAAAGCCGAAAGGGTTATCACTTGTGCTCTGAACGCCGTTGATAGTGATTTAGGCACGTAACCCAGCCTCGGTTTGAGTGTGACGTTACAATCACCTGGCCCAAACTGCATGCAGTCAGCGTCCACAGAAAGCGCTTCCAAATCCCCCACACGTTTTACTGAAGCGAGGGCGAGCAGCAACACGGTTTTAAGTGAGAGCTCCTTTAAGCCGACTGACATGAGCGGCTCAAAGGGCGGCCGCGCCAAAGCCCCGAGCACAAGAGCTAGATCCCATGACGGCACCGTGGGAGGGCAGGAGGGTCTTAGTCGTCTTGCACCTCTCAAAAATTTTACCTCTAGATCATGCCTGCCCACTGAGCGCCCATCGATAATGGCGTGAAAGGCTGAAATAGCTGCCACATAGATTTTAAGAGTGGAAGGCATACTGCTGCCGTCCATCCGCTGTTGTAAAAAATCCAGAATGTCTGACACGGGACAGTTTTCCGGTTCGCTACCATTCATTCGCACCATTTCACAAATACTGCTTATTTAGAAGCGTACAGGGGTCTTGTAGAAGGGGCCCAGAATGGCATCGTAATGAGCTCCCCAGCCTGTCGTCGACGCATCTGTCGTGACCACTTTTTGCCGCGTAACCACGCCCAGCTGGGCGCCGCGTTGGTACAGGTCGGGATTACACCACGGCACCAGCGCGCTCAAGCACCTGCGAGTGACCACGCAGGCACGGCCCGTTTTCCAAGCTCTCCTCGGCACCTGTGTCTTCAGCCATAACTGGAGGGGGCGCATATAGAGTAGACCGTGGTGGCATACCGTCGTGGCCGCTGCCATCCGTCCCAAGAGTCTCTGATATTCCTTCAGCGCTACGGGATGGCCCAGACTGAAAGCATTCAGGGCGGACATCAAATCGCGAATACGCTCTTGGCCTAGACGCACTCTCATCGTGACCGAGACTAACTCCACCCCTAGATACGAGATCGACTGGCTGGGGAATAATATGCTCTTTTGTGTATTCACACACAGACCCAAGTTCTCCAAATGAAGCAGTAGAGCATGTTTGTGGCTGTTGAGCACATCCACTGAATAGGCTAAAACTAGCCAATTGTCTAGATAATTGAGTATGCGTATTCCACTCGCTCTCAGAGGGGAAAGCACTGCATGCACACATTTTGAAAACGTGCAAGGAGCCAGGGCATTACTGTGAACTAATATGTTGTGCCCTTGAACGCAAATCTCAGAAAGCAGATCTGAATATGAAAATACGCGTCCTTCAGGTCTACTGAAATAAACCAATCTTTGAGCTAAATCTGCACAAGGATCTGTTTCAGTGTCGTCATTTTGAAAGGGCGTTTGAATAATGCTTGATTGATGGGTCTCAGGTCTAATATCAGACGGAGGCCACCGCCTTTCTTTGGAACGACAAAATAGCGGCTGTAGAAACTGCTCTCTCTCTCGCTCGACGGGACCACTTCTATTGCGTGCTTTGTGAGGAGATTAAAAACTTGAAGTGACTCATTGCCCTGGAACACTTTTGTGCTTCAGAGAAGCGCTCCGCGATCAGTTCCACGGCGTCTACAAAGAGGCCGGAGGGAGATAAAGGAGCGTTGAGCAGCGCCTTCCTGTCTGCGTCTTTTAGCTCGGTGAGTGTCAGCCACAGATGACAGTGGAGCACTACCATGAAACCCATGCTTCGTCCGATCGCTTGGGCTGTTTTCTTCGTGGCCTTCAGAGCAAAATCAGTCGCAGCATGTAGGTCTTTAAAGGGTCATGAAACCCCCCTTGTTTTACCCTGGTCGTTCACACCTCTGAGTTTCAAAAAGTCTGTGAAAATGGGTGTGTAAAGCTCTGGAAAAGTGGGAGTGTAGAGGGGGGGAAGAGGGGAGAGAACAACCAATGAAGCACAGACATACAACACACTCATTATACAGAATGATGAATATTAAAGGTGCCCTAGAACTTTTTTTTAAAAGATGTAATATAAGTCTAAGGTGTCCCCTGAATGTGTCTGTGAAGTTTCAGCTCAAAATACCCCATAGATTTTTTTTAATTCATTTTTTAAACTGCCTATTTTGGGGCATAATTAGAAATGAGCCGATTCAGGGTGTGTGGCTCTTTAATTCTCGTGCTCCACGCCCAAAGAGCTCGCGCTTGCCTTAAACAACCTAAAAAAAGTTCAAACAGCTAATATAACCCTCAAAATGGATCTTTACAAAGTGTTCGTCATGCAGCATGTCTAATTGAGTAAGTACAGTGTTTATTTTGATGTTTAAATTGATTCTGAGTTTGATAGTATGCTCCGTGGCTAACGGCTAATGCTACATTGTTGGAGAGATTTATAAAGAATGAAGTTGTGTTTATGAATTATACAGACTGCAAGTGTTTAAAAATGAAAATAGCAATGGCTCTTGTCTCCGTAAATACAGTAAGAAACGATGGTAACTTTAACCACATTTAACAGTACATTAGCAACATGCTAACGAAACATTTAGAAAGACAATTTACAAATATCACAAAGATTTTCATGATATCATGGATCATGTCAGTTATTATCACTCCATCTGCCATTTTTTGCTATTGTCCTTGCTTGCTTACCTAGTCTGATGATTCAGCTCTGCACATCCAGACGTTAATACTGGCTGCCCTTGTGTAATGCCTCGATCATGGGCTGGCATATGCAAATATTGGGGGCGTACACCCCGACTGTTGTGTCACAGTCGGTGTTATGTTGAGATTCACCTGTTCTTCGGAGGTCTTTTAAACAAATGAGATTTATATAAGAAGGAGGAAACAATGGAGTTTGAGACTCACTGTGTGTCTTTTCCATGTACTGAACTCTTGTTATTTAACTATGCCAAGGTAAATTCAATTTTTGAATCTAGGGCACCTTTAATATATGAGCACAGAGAATATGACGACAAACTCCCAAGCACAAGGGAGAAATGCGGAAGAATATTTAATAGGGCTAATAATAGGCTACTTTGATTACATTTACGAGCAATGCAGTCAAAATCAGTCTTTTAGAATAATTGTGTCGTCGCGTTCAGATAGGCTACATCACTGTATCAGTGTCCAGTTTGCACATATAATTCATTTGAAGAAGACTTGATGAAATATGTGTGCATAACTACACCATGCTGGTTAATGTTTGGTGCAGGAGAATGAGTGAAATAAAAACTTTAAACACGGATACTTTATTCTGTATGAGCTATGTGCCACGTGGCTAGTGTTATTAAACTCATCGCGGAGCTCCACGCTGAAACAGAGCATATGCGCGCTCCGCCTCTATATATCATAAAAACAATCGTATTTTTCATGTGTTCGTATTCAAACTCCAGTTCTGACCGCACCACGAGCAAAATACAAACAACACACATGCTGTGCTGAGGGAAACAGCCTACGGCTCGCGTGTTTGAATGCAGCTAGAGCCGGCAGAGGTGAATGAACAGCACTTTTGGGACATTTGAATTCTCCTCTGTAATACAATCTCACGCGAACATATTTTCCATTTGTGCTGGTAGATTACAGCAAAACAATCCACATGCACACAAACCTCTGCTCTGGTCGCAGGAAAACACATTGTGTTGTAGCACTGAGGAAACGAACACCAACGATATGTCTCTGAATGACAACAGACCGAGGCGAGAGAAGTGATACTTCCTCATGCATAATATTGCAATTATAATCTTATGCATACTACAGTGCAGTGATTGGATTGAATGCGCTTTATGTCATGAATATATATGTCGAGAATCTATGTCAGCATGTTCGAAAGTACACGATGACGTCAGATTTTGTGACGTTGCTCCGACTCAGCTTTTCAAACAGGAAGACAGAAATCGCTCTGAAAAATGCAAAAATAACTATTTTTAACTTATGAATAACATTAATGAGTACCTTTAGTGTTTTCAATGATGTGCAGCCTATACATATCTGTTTACATCTCAAAAAAAGTGTTTTGTGGTTTCATGACCCTTTAAATGCCTCGGGGTCTGCTTCACCCTCGTCCAGGGTTTTCAGGAGCTGTGCTTGAAAATCCTGGAGCACCGCCATCGTGTGGAGTGCTGAGACCACTTTGCCTGAGGCGGCGAATGCCTTAGCTGCAATATGAACGGTCAGGTGGCAGGGCCTCAACGGCAGCATAGCGCCTGCTTTCAGGGAGGCTGACGAGGGGCAGAGGTGTGCTGCGATTGATTTCTCGACTGGCGGAATGCACGTGTATCCACGGACACCATTAGGGACATGGCCTCGTCGAGATCGTCATCTCCCGCCGCGCCAAACGAAGCCATCTCTGACTTCGCCGGGGCGGGTCAAAGACTCTCTTCAGTGAAGTATACTGGAGGGCGGGGTGGTGAATTGCACCTACTCCCTGTGCAATCAGCCATATGTGGCTGTCCCACCAGCGGCTCGTTGGCGGCAGTGGGACATTGCTGAGAAGATTCACCAAGGGCGACGCTCCTCCGAGCCCTCAGCACCCGCACTGGGAGATCCCCGACCCGGTGAGTGCTGCTTCTGCATGGGCGAGTCCCAGGCACAGAATATAGAACTCGTGGGTGTCCGGAGCCTCGATGGGTCCCGAACACAGCGTGCAAACGTTGGACATGCTGGAATGCCAAGAGGGTAATCTGTCTTCTTGCATCTTCTCCACAGCTGTCTTCAGAAGTCGTAGTACGTTGTAGTTCGTTGTAGTCCATGAAAGAGGAAGATTCTGAGCTTATGCTGCCAGGACGGCACATTATATAGTGGCGGGGACTGCCCCCTTTTCACCGTCTTGACTGGCATTGGCCAGTGAGAGTTGCAACTTCACTGCCGTTGTGCAATAGGATTTCAGGAAGGATTAGGAAGGAAGGGAGTCCCCAAAGCATCAGCTTCTGACACCATGTCGAGAGACTGTCCTCGAAAGGGAAACATGTTTTTTGGTTTAATTTGTATGGTCATTCTACAGAAATAGCCACTTTTCTGTCCCTAGACTTTACAGACATAATACACTTTTGGATTACAATTTCTTTGTTTAAAAAATGAAATTATGTTATTTGAACATTACACCTTCTTGAGGCATAAATGTGGCATTATTTGTTTTTTAATTAATTAAGTGCTCGTCCCCACAGTATAGTGCAGAGGGAAAGTGCTTTATTTTGAGGTCAGAAACAAGTTTTTCTACCATTTAAAATACAATAATGTGTGCATACTATTAAATTTGTGATGTAAATTACATTAAAAAAAACATTATATAATATATAATGAAAATATATAATGAAAGTAGTGTGTTACTGGTATTACCATTTAGCAAAAACAAGCCAATCAATCACACTGATACCATCACGTGGCTTTCTTTTTCCTATTTCTTGAAGATCTATGAAGAAAGGCCCATGTCTCTCTTCAGTTATCAGAAATTTTCTCATGATTTCATATGAAGCTTTTAGTTGAACTCACTGGTATGACCTACTTTATTGTTAGAGATTTTTTTAAAAACTAGAATACAAATGGATTAAACTACTTAATTTAGTGAGTATACCATGACTGACAACATGTTGTTTGATACCTTACAGCAGCCATTTTGTAAAATGCATTTTTTTTGTTTTTTTTTGTTGCATAAAACAGCACTACGATTTTGTGATTTTAACTTTTCCTTCTCATTGTTAATCCTCCTTAGGTCAGGTATGGCTAAATTGAGGGTATATGGCAAAATTTAGTCTCATTATCTATAGTTGAAGAATAAGGATCTTTGGTCTTATGTATGTCACTGGTGATTCATTGGTGTTACTGCTTTTTTTTCTGTCACATTAAATAAAATGTGAATGTGCGGTAACTGCCTTAAAGAAATGTAATTATGTTAAACATTTAATCACTCTTAAACAGTAACGCGTTGACAGCGTGACTACTTTGAATATTAATTAAGATTTTTTTACAACATAGGCCTACGGCGTGAACGCAGCACTCCGCTCCTCCAACCCTAATCAAACTGAACAAGCCAATCAAGGTCTTCAACATTAGGCTAATAGAAGCTACAGGCAGGTGAGTTTCATCAGGGTTGGAGTTGCCCAGACCTCCTTGGATCTTTAAAAACGCGTTTTCAAAACCGCTTTTTACAGCGATTTATGTTGCGGGATTCAGCAGCACGTGTTTTCATTGCAGTTTTGAGTTTCTCTCTGTCTGCTCCTCCCGACTCACTAATTCAGCGCTTCTTCAGCAGAGTTTAATGTGAGATCGCAGGTCGAGAGGATGACAGCGCGAGTGTACTACTGCTCGTTGGGTGCTGTTTTATTGTGTCTGTCTGCATGTTGGAGCACAACAGGCACTACAGTCGCAGGTGAGATGTTTTAACTTCATTACACAGCCTGAAAAATGTGTCTTACAAAGTGACTTTTTTTTTTCTTTGAGCACGTGCAATACATTTCGTTACAATAGTAAACTTATCAACTTCTGTCCATGTCACACCTTACCAGTAGTGGGGTGGGTTGTAACAACATTCTGTCTTTTGAAACTAATTGACACAGTCTGATAAATGGTATTTCTACTTGTTTTGAAGCAGATAAATGTGAATATTTTCAAATTTGAATTTTATATTATTATATTATATTATATTATTATATAATATTATATTATATAATATATCAATCTTGAAAAAATATAATTAATGCATGTATGGCAAAACCCCTGACTTCCAAATGCTGCAACAAACCATTACAGCACTCCCTGGTCTCCTCTAACAATTCTCTTGAATCCTCTTTAGTGTCCGGTCAGTGTCCAGCGACGCTGACGGTCATACCGTCCCTTAAAGGATGTGCTTCTGATAGAGACTGCTCTGGAGGACACAAATGCTGTCGATTTGACTGTGGGCCTGTGTGCGTGCCACCGGTTTTCAGTGAGTTTCAATTAATGATGGATACTTGAGGTCTTCCAGAAGTAACTCTGGAAAAGTGTTTTCACACAGATTGCTAGGTTTCATAAATGACGGCAAAGAAACTGATTCACTGAACTAAACATGAGAATTTCAAGTAGAAAGACTTATTAATTCTTGTAAAATGTACTCGGATCATTTTAAAAATAAAACTCAATTGTGAATGAGACATTCTGTTTTCAGTGACCTGTTTTCTGTCATGTGTCTGTATAACAGCAAAGCCAGGAGAGTGTCCAAGTAAAAATTCTGGAGCGGTAAAGTGCGGCGAGTTGTGTGCTTATGACAGTGACTGTCCGAACAACGAGAAATGCTGCAGTTGTGGATGTGGACGTCAGTGTATGGCTCCATATACAGGTATTTGTATTATGTAGTGTTTGGCTCCACTTTATGTCTTGTTTTTGTTGGACTTGAATTTAGCCCATAGCACTGTTTCAAACAAAAGATGGCTTCACAAAACTAATAAAGATAAGTACATGGTCCACAATTCACTCTATAAGCAAGACTTGCTAATCATGCTTTGCAAGTTTTATGCTGTATATCTGATACTGAATGCCACTAAGTGGACCGACTAAAGCTGACATCTGTATCCCTCCAGGGAAGCCTCCCGCCGAACCGCCCAAGCCCCCGGTGAAGCCTCCCGCAGAACCGCCCAAACCTCCCGCAGAACCGCCCAAGCCCCCGGTGAAGCCTCCCGCAGAACCGCCCAAACCTCCCGCAGAACCGCCCAAGCCCCCGGTGAAGCCTCCCGCAGAACCGCCCAAGCCCCCAGTGAAGCCTCCCGCAGAACCGCCCAAACCTCCCACCGAACCGCCCAAGCCCCCGGTGAAGCCTCCCGCTGAACCGCCCAAACCTCCCGTCGAACCGCCCAAGCCCCCGGTGAAGCCTCCTGCAGAACCGCCCAAGCCCCCGGTGAAGCCTCCCGCAGAACCGCCCAAACCTCCCGCTGAACCGCCCAAGCCCCCGGTGAAGCCTCCTGCAGAACCGCCCAAGCCCCCGGTGAAGCCTCCTGCAGAACCGCCCAAGCCCCCGGTGAAGCCTCCCGCAGAACCGCCCAAACCTCCCGCTGAACCGCCCAAGCCCCCGGTGAAGCCTCCTGCAGAACCGCCCAAGCCCCCGGTGAAGCCTCCCGCAGAACCGCCCAAGCCTCCCGCAGAACCGCCCAAGCCCCCGGTGAAGCCTCCCGCAGAACCGCCCAAGCCTCCCGCAGAACCGCCCAAGCCTCCCGCTGAACCGCCCAAGCCCCCGGTTAAGCCTCCCGCTGAACCGCCCAAGCCCCCGGTGAAGCCTCCCGCTGAACCGCCCAAACCTCCCGTCGAACCGCCCAAGCCCCCGGTGAAGCCTCCCGCTGAACCGCCCAAACCTCCTGCAGAACCGCCCAAGCCCCCCGCCGAACCGCCCAAACCTCCCGTCGAACCACCCGAGCCCCCAGTGAAGCCTCCTGCCGAACCGCCCAAGCCTCCAGGGTGTGCTGAAACCGGCGACCAAACCGATGGGGGCGACCACGATGGCAACCAAACCGATGGGGGCGACCAAACCGATGGGGGCGACCACGATGGCGACCAAACCGATGGGGGCGACCAAACCGATGGGGGCGACCAAACCGATGGGGGCGACCAAACCGATGGGGGCGACCAAACCGATGGGGGCGACCACGATGGCAACCAAACCGTTGGGGGCGACCAAACCGTTGGGGGCGACCAAACCGTTGGGGGCGACGGGAAGGGGTGCGGTCACGGGGAGGAGTGTGTTCATGGGGACTGGCGCAATAACAAGCGCCACAAGTTGCGGTCACGGGGACGGTCACAGGGACGATCGGGGTCACGGGGACGATCACGTGACCGTGGCGGCCGTGGTCAAGGAGGTCAATGCAGTGGCGGTCACGGCTGTCAGTAGTGGTGAGATCTTGGGTAATGCATACGTGAGTTCTTACATTGATCAATTCATGTTTTCTGTGTTTATCATCAAATAAATCTTGTGTTTGGTGA